>JAODKM010000016.1:12592487-12602931 GCA_026780845.1 Petrocephalus sullivani | reverse complement strand
TAGCACTGCTGCCTCACGGCTCCAGTAACGAAGGCCTGGGATAGCACGGCGGTGTAGTGGTTAGCACTGCTGTCTCAATGCTCCAGTAACGAAGGCCTGGGATAGCACGGCGGTGTAGTGGTTAGCACTGCTGTCTCACAGCACCCAGTAACGAAGGCCTGGGATAGCACGGCAGTGAAGTGGTTAGCACTGCTGCCTCACGGCTCCAGCAACGAAGGCCTGGGATAGCACGGCGGTGTAGTGGTCAGCACTGCTGCCTCAATGCTCCAGTAACGAAGGCCTGGGATAGCACGGCGGTGTAGTGGTTAGCACTGCTGCCTCAATGCTCCAGAAACGAAGGCCTGGGATAGCACGGCGGTGTAGTGGTTAGCACTGCTGCCTCACGGCTCCAGTAACGAAGGCCTGGGATAGCACGGCGGTGTAGTGGTTAGCACTGCTGTCTCAATGCTCCAGTAACGAAGGCCTGGGATAGCACGGCGGTGTAGTGGTTAGCACTGCTGTCTCACAGCACCCAGTAACGAAGTGGGGTTTGAGTTGGCTCTCTGTGTGGGGTTTGTGTGTTCTCCCCAGGTGGATTGGAGTTACCAAAATGCCTGTAGATATAAATGGTGGAGGTGCCCTGCAATGGCTTAGCTCCCCATCCTGGGTTATTTCCTGCTTTGGTCCCATAACTTCTGTGAAATGCACCAGACCCCCGTGATCCTGCACAAGACAGGCGGTTGCACTAAATGGCTGCAAACTAAATCACCTGAAGCAGAATGCAGGAACTGAAAATGAAATAGTAACTGTCCATCAGCAGATGTTTCTAGACATACTTACTCCTGTCCCTTAGAAACTTGTGGGATTTTCTACCCTACGAATAATCATTCTGAATAAAATTGACTGCAAAATTTCATTGTGCTTTGACATACTCTGTACTATGGTTTTAATTAAACTATGTATTAAATTCATATCTCAGTTACACCTAATTACTGATGTGCTGGACGCAAATTCAGCGTGGTACAGTACCACCATAAAGATTAGGTTTGAGAAACAGTCGACTGCAGTGAGAACATAACAATGACACTGCATGGGTTCCCCAGGGCACATCCCATGCCTTAACTGGAATCCTGGTCTCCCATACCATATGCAGCACCCACAACCACAACTACTGTATGACAAATGTCCAATACAAACAGAAACTCCAACCAGCCTTTAGTACTGTTAGGGTTTCCGCATATACATTATATGGCAAAAGTATTGGGAACCTTGGTCATTACGGTACACCCACAGGAACTTTTATGACATTCCATTCCAAATCCATAGGCATCAATATGGAGTTGGTCCCCCCTTTGCAGCTGTAACAGATGCCACTCTTTTAAGAAGGTTTTCCACAACTTCATGGAAACGTCTGTGGGAATTTATGCCCACTCATCCAAAAGACCATTTGTGAGGTCAGGCACTGATTCCACATCAAACTCATCCAACCATGTTTTTATGGACATTGCTTTGTCCACTGGGACAGTCATGCTGGAACAGAAAAGGGCCTTCCCCAAATTGTTCCCACAAAAGCATAGAATTCTCCAAAATATCTTGGTATGATGAAGCATTAGGAGCGATTATTGCGAAAGTGGCATTCTACGACTGTACCATACTTAAATTCAGTGAGCCCTTCTGAGTGACCCATTCTCTGAAAAAGGTTTGTCAACCTGACTCCATGGCTAGGTGCATGATTTTTATACTCCTGTGGCAAATGGTCTGAATTAATCATATGATATTATGATATGATAATTGATAAATTACACATAGTATGAAATTGCTAACATTAAACAACAATGAAAAACAATGGAAAAAATAGTCACACACCTTTTTTCTTATTATGGAAGCCACACTTTGATTTTGTAAAGTTTCTATATACTAGGCTAAAGCAAATACAGTTACCCGAAAGGCTCAAAGGTTTGCACATCTTTACTGCTAAACAATCAATAAATGTAGTATAAGTATTTCTCCCTAGCTTGGCCCTAACGTACCTTTGTCTAGCCTTTCATTCCTGCCCATGTTTGATTCGCTCCAGCTGTCTTTCATTTGCTCCCTTGTTAGTCCTTGTATAAAAGTGCTTCTCAGTACGGCCCTCCCCAGTCCCAGCATTAACTGCTATCCTGTTTGTAGCCCAACCTTGCCGTAGCCTTCTGTGTTCCCGATATTGATCTCATGCAATCCTGTTTCCTGTGTTCTGTTTGAGTTGGATAAACCCTCCATTTGTTTACCGCGACGCCTGTTCCAGAGTCCTTGGTCCCATCTCGTGTGACAGAAAAGAACCAATGTAAGCTATGAATTTATTATTGCACAACTTAAAAATAAGTTATATTTAGCTAGCTAACATTCACGCGGCTGATGCTCCTCGGATCAGCAAATGTTAGTGACCTTTGGCCTCTTCCCGATTCATGTTTTATTAAATATTGTATAAAAACAGGGTCACACTTCTAAGTAACTTCAGTCTAAGTTTGATTTATTAAAGAAGGTGTGTTTTTGCCAATAGCAACGCTGACAGAAATGAAGCAGGGTTCTGCACCTGGCAGCATATCATCAGTTACAGAGATGTCTACATGGCAGTAGGAGAAAGGCAGTAGATGATGGTGAAGCAGTGGGTGTGGAACAGGACCGTGCTGGGAAAATAATATTTGTGTCTGTTTTTTCCAATTCTACTCCAGGCTACATGTGTAAGCTTTTCAGCTTTTAAACCTTTAACAGGAGGGATGAGTAGATGAATTAGTTCATTCCGGGTAGTAAAAACCTGCGGGCTAGGCCTCTGCATCTGTGATCATAATCGAGTCAAATCCTGCAGTCAGCAGAACAGTTGCCTCACTGTTGGGTCCTTGAGCGATGTCCTTAACCCCAAAAAATGGTTCAGGGCCACCATATGACTGGCTGACTCTGCATTCTGACCCCAATCTTTGTTCCCTCCTGTGTAAGCCTCATGGGACAGCAAGATGGGATATGCAAAAATTAAAGAATTCCTGTGCACCTGTACAGATGGTAAATAAAGTGTCTTTTCCTATTCTAATCTTTTTTAGTCTAGCTGAAAACCTGCTAATACCTTTATACCATTCTTGGAGAGACAATGTTAGACTTTAAAACTGGCCAACTGATTAGAGTAAATGCTGGCCCACCCAGAGCAGCTGGCATCTCATCAGGCCAATGAGTGGACCTGACAGTTCGACTGCTTGAAATGACAGCTAACACTGGCTGTCTCGTTCTGTAGTCGTGTAGTTTGGACGGATCCTTACATGTTAGCTTGCCACTGAACATTTTTGATGAGTCTGAGCCAGTTGCAATAGATTGCATTTTCCAAAACAAGAAGGGACCGCTTTTTCTATTTCAGTTAATCGTTACGGCTTTTAGAGTGTAATAAGTTACTATTACCACTGTTTGTGTTAGCAACAGCATGCATTAGATGCATCATTCACATTACTAACCAGCTCAATTAAAGTTTTTGAAATAGATAAGGTAATTTTCAGAGCCAATATGAAATATTTCTACAGTATCACGTATTGTGTGTATAAAATACACTATTAAATAATGATTGGCGCCTAACAGAGCTGTATCATCACCTCATTGTACTTTTGGTACACGTGTACCTGGCAGCAATTGTAGTGTGTTGTCACTTCCAGAAGAGGGAGTGTGTGTCTGTTAAGTGCCAAGTATGATACCATATATGGGGATTATGGCATGCAAATATACAAAAATGAATAGTTTGATTTTACACATCAAAATCTCAGTTTACAATTCAAGTCACTGGAAACAGGGTTGGAAATGCTGCACATGCCTGTATGTATCTATTCTAACATTTCTGACTTCCTGCTACCGATGCACCACCCGCCCGCATGGTCATTTGTGGCTACCAAAAGTATATCTCCAAAATAGCTCCTCGTTACGATTCCGCCAGTTCAAGACAATCGATAAAAGATCAGGCTGATTAGCTTGTACATTTAGAAAATATATCTTGGCCTCTGTAAGTGATTAGATTCTCACACTAAAATCAATGAACACTAAGTACTTGAATGCAAATTAATTACTTAAAGCTATTAAACAATGCTGCCAGAGTTATGACAGGAAATACATATTAGAAATTCATTGTCCAAATGGCCTTCAGCATGGCACGACAGCCAGTGTGGTAATTCCACAGGCTGAGCTTAATTTAATACACGGGCCAGTCTAATGCAAGACTCATCCACGAGTATTACAAAATTAAACTGTCATTATCCCATATTTTACCATACACATTAATGGAATAACACTCTGGATTTCATACAGTAAGAACTCCTACGAGTATGCGACATTACACAGTAACGATATTATTTTCAAGAATTACTGTAAAGATTTTCCACCGTAACACCTTAGTAGGCATCATCAGATTTTGCACATTTCTGGTACTCCCGGCTCAGGTAATAGCGCCACTGATAATGTTTTGGAAAACAGGCCAAAAAAGCAGATGTCACATTAAAAACTGCATCTATGGTGGCAGCATGTCGGCTCAGTGGGAGGCACTGTTACCTCGCGCCCCCAGGTTTGGGAGCTCAGATCCTATGCCTGTATTCCCTCCGTTTGCTGGGTTTCCACACACAGTCCACTTAGGTGCACTGGTGTCTCTAATATGGCCAGTGTGCGTGTGCGTGTGCGTGTGCGCAATGAGCTAGTATACCATCAGGGCATCCTGGACATGGTAGGCCAGAGCCCAGAATCTATCTGACCCAGTACTGGATAAGCAGTTAGCAGACGGACGGGTAACTATTACACGTAAATCATTAAAATGCCGGTCACAGACAGCCACAATTTAGAATGCCATGGGGATGTAACAGCTCTACAATACACTGCATAAACTGCTCCGGCAAAGTTTTTATTGCTCAGCCCTGTTAGTGCAGGCTTCGCGCTCAAAATAGCTGTGATACTGCTTTTACTAGTCACAAGTGTGACTTACTTTCTTTACTGTTTCTGCAGCTGTGTGCGACAAAGCCAGCTGTGACATCTTCCCGGTGACAGTGTCGGTATTCTGACGAAGCATTGAAAGGTACTGAAAAGTCCTTTCCAGGCACCTGGCGACGGCTCCTTCTCCTGGGGTTGCGTTAAGCTGGATGATTCGACAAGTGATGCATGGCGTTCCACGGTGATTGGTTCTGGGTCACCAGGTGTTTCATTTTTTATTTTTTTTACATTCCTGTTTGCCAATTGTAAGGCTTGCTTCAGTGAGGAAGGCAAACACTGCAAGGCAGGGGATTTAAGGATGGAATGAGGAGTTTATTAGGGGGGTTTAGGGTTTAACAAACTGGGGGAGAGGAATGGACACAACAGACTGGCCTTTCGGGCATTAGGTAAAAAGACACATAGACAAAAATCTGCAGTTTGGTGCAACACGGCCGGTGGTGTTATAGGTGAGGAAATTCCGACTCCTGACTATGCCCCGTCACAAGAGAGATACCAAAACCCATTAAAAAAATATGAACTGCCCATAATTGGTTATATTATTACCGCATCAAGCAAATCATCATTCTTCCACTACTGCACCACAATCAGTGTCAGTCCACTTCTGCCCACATGTGATGCTGAGAGATGAATGCACACATTAATTACAGCCCCCCCCCCCCCGCATTTATTGCAGCTATTTCCCTGCCAGTGTCGCATCCAAAGCATTTCACAAGTTCGGCAAGACCAAGACACCGCAGCTGGTGTCCTCACTGTACCTCCAGCGGAGGTGGAAGAGCCCCTCGGTTTCTTATTAATTCAGGGATTGATTTCAGGATTGCCCCCTTTAGCAGAACACCTATACCCATGCCGCCCCTGGCTCATACGGATTCTGTACCCAGGACTCCTCTGACAGTTAAAGCATCCGCTGACACCCACAGTTAAAAATACCATGGCAAAAACACGTTTGCTTCTCTTCCCTAATATAATTGGATAAATGACATTTGTAAAAAAAAAAAGAAGAAAAAAAAACCTTTTTCTTTCAGGCGCACAATCAGACACAGTCTTCCTTTTTTCTCAAATTACCGGGTAACAATACCTCAGTTTCATAAAAACCTGACCGATACAAAATGGAGACGAGTGCTTAAGTGATTCCGTAACATGCAGTGTTCATTAACTTACAAGGCTCCTCAAAAAAGTCAGCGAGGATGGAATGGGACTTAATGCATCGCGGTGCTTTGTTGTCTTTAAAGTTCATTCCTATCAATCACATGTCAAGATACAGGACAAAAAAAAGGTTACTTAAATCACGTGTTTCAAGAACCGCTTCTAAGTAATATGTCCTAAAGATGATTTAGATAACTAAACCGCTACAGTGAGTTAATACTGAATAATATGCATGGTTTCAAGTGAGTTTAATTAATCAAAACATTCTACAGGCCTCTACAGGGTAATCCATTTAGAGCTTAAATTAAATTTACATACTCTATCCACCTGCCATAGTGGACCCAGTATTTTTTACAACTGTCAACTAAATGGATATTAGCTATCGATGACAATGGCATACTTATCAATCTCTAAGCACTTCAGGACTATGAAAGTTGTACTCAAACATGTCAGAAGCACCTGTAGCAGTCGGTATAGATCTCAGTAGCTCTGCAAGAACCTGGTTTAAATAACACCTTACAACAAGAAAATCAGGAAATGATGTTGCAACTGCAATGGTTTGACCTCCCGTTCGCAAAGCCTCGTCATTACAAGGAAAACAATCCTGCAGCATATAGATTCTGTCCAAGTATAAAAGACTAATCTGGACAGCAGCTTTCAAAGAAACACCAGGAAACATGCTGAGATGAACGTAATCAGAGCACAAAGGAGAAGGTGAAGTAATGATGGCAGAGGCCATTAACTTTTTGCATTGCAAATGTGTGATAGGGGATACAAGATTTAAAAATAGATTTTACAGCAGGCGCACTACCACAGCATTAGCAATATCTATACTGTGATAAAAGGAAAATGAGCTCATTACGCACAATACAGGCCTGTGTGCAAAGACAGAATCAGCTCATGCTCCACTTCCCAGCATATTTGCAATTAAACACCATTAACAATCACCAGCAAGAAAAAAGTGCTATTGTGATTTTCTAGCGTAATCATATCTCCATTATTATATTTGGCAAATATGTAAATACAATGGCGGTCCATGAACTGACCACCAATTATATACTTAAAATAAACATAAATATATATAACATACAGTGGTGGTCAATATTATTAGAACACCTGACAGATCTTTTTTGCCTCCAAAACATGATTTCATTTCATAATGTTCATGAAATATACAGATGGTTGTGCAACTGCAGCAATTACAGCAGCTGATCTCTCTGGCATAGTGTCAGTATATTTCCTGAGAACTTCAGCACTAATGGTATCCCATGCCTTCTGCAACTCAAGGCAAAGGCTTTCTTTTAAATGTACAATCCGGATCCGGGCTTAGCACAGTGGTACTCCTTATGAAGGCTCTATTCTATCGTTTATAGCGCATAATGATCACTTTGTAGATATTTCATTTGTTTTATGGGTATTTTAATGGCCAATTCAACAAAAACAACAGAAACCTTTTTAAACCTTTTAAAAATTTTGGCCGCCACTGTATATACAGCACAGTGTGAAAATTATACAGATAATTCTCTAGTTATAACATCAAATTTTATCAGCAGCTGCTCGCTCTCATATCAGACTTTTTCAAAACCAAAGTTTACTGGATAATGGTGCAACCGAGACCGAAGACGTGATATAAATGTTCACGATCTGTTCCGGAACCCGCACATTTCTTATTCCATTTAAAATCAGAGAAAGTTGTATATTTCGTAAATATTACACATTAAACCTATTTTATTGCCGTCCAACTGTGTGTGCCATGCAAATGTATTGGCCCAATCATGATCAAGAGATTGCGTCTGCGGTAAACACTGGTATAGATTCATTAGCTCAATAGTGTTCCAACTTGTTGGTGATTAATACAAGCCGGAACTGTATTAGTCATGGTATGAACCGAGCTGTGGCTTAGGAATGGAACAAACTGAATCTAGAGAATCGTTACATCCCTACTACTAAATATAAGGGCTTTATATATAAGTTTAAAACAAAAGCATAATTAAAACATGCTTAATATGCTAATTCCATTTTTATATTTTATCATATGTCATAATAAAAAAAGGCCATGCAGGGCAACCACTCAGTTCAAAGGTCTATTGTTGCATCGCACAGGTGCTTAAACTTGCTGTGCCTGCAAAACATTACCTTTACAGACCACTCAACTAACTTAAGTGCTTACATTTGTAATACTGATGTACCCAGTTTGGCCAAGGTCAGGGAGATTTTGACATATAAAAAGATATACTCACATCAATTTTGTCTATATATATATATATATATGATGTGTATATACCACCCATTTATTGCTTGCTAATACAAATTAAAGAATACATAGAGAAGATGATAAATGATGCTTTATATACCATTTGCACAACTACAGGTACATGGGGATGTTTCATTTGGACACTTCCCCTCTTCTCTCCTTTGAGACAAATGCACACATATGCAGATGTACGCTTGAGCTCAGGCATTTATCCAGCACCCCTGGAGTATTTCCGGGGGTTAAGGGCCTTGCTCGAGGGCCAAACAGACATGCGACAATCCTGAGGATGGAATTCCAGCCGGTGACCTTCCGATAATGGGTACGGCAGCCAAACCAGCTGAGCCAGGCATGCGGACTCAGCGAAGACATTCTCTTACTGCACTGCTAAGCAGTACAACGGCTAAGATTCATGGTCCAATGGCATGTCTGAATCCAGGATCCAGAGGCCGGCACAGACCTTCTATCTAACCAGTCATCCTTCCAGCCTTCAATTAACAATCATGAACAACCATTCTTTGTTAACTGAATATAGCTGTAACTGATTCACCACATATCATTTAAATACATACACACCCTATCCTTTGTGGGGTATTAGGTGCTCATTTCCACACTGAGCGGTTGCTTCGCCGGGGTGTAGTTAGAAATTCTGGGGTCCCCGATAAAATTCAGAATTTGTTATTCAATCCTTTGCCCGACTTTGGCAGAGGTTCTCTCCTGGCATGACTGACGGATGATTTGCCTAATTAACAACTATGAGGTCTAGATACTGCTCTTGGCTTTTGCTCAGACAAAATCATCACGGGTTGCTCTGCGACTGGACCTCCGTCTCCGTGGTCTGATTATTGGTTCTTGCAACTCAGAGACAGCCAACTCCCTGGGACTTTTACAGGCTGTAATGCTCTGAGTTTACAGAGAATAGTGAGAAAGACAGGAAAGTCAGCAACACTGGTGTAGAAAAAGGTACCTACTTAAGCACAAATCTGTCTGGTGTCTGGAGACAAAAGGAGTCCTACCTGGTACGCAATACAATGACCATTGAGTATATATTTGCCATTTGTATGTGTTCAGAGGAATAATTTGATTTTCATATATCCTATCTGTGTTACCTGTTTGTCCTTGTGCATCTATCCAAAGCGACACACATCTGGGTCAGACAGAGCAGTTGAGGGGTTTGCTCAAGGACCAAATGGTGAAATGACTCCAACATGACCCTGTGATGTGAACCGTCTAACCTCTGGGGTAATAAACAGCCCCCAGGGACCCAGCACCCCTGGATAAGTTTTTGGGGCTAAAGATCTTGCTCAAGGCCAATACAGAGAAATGATTACTCTACCATCATACTCTTTCACCTGTGTTAAACATTGAAAAAATTTATCTCTCGCGATATTTTTTATCATGCTGTACTAATTGCTGCACATATGGGTTAGGGTTAGCTTACCAGTTATCTCAATCCATGCATCATGCTTCCACCTGCTTATCCATGCCTGGGTCATGGGTAGGGATGGGTATCGTTAAGATTTTAACGGTACTACTACTCTTTCCGGTGCTGCCTATTGGTCCGGTACTTTAACGGTATTGTTATTGGTACATTGTTAAGAATAAATCAGATTAACATATTTATTTAACAAATCACTATTATTATTCAAGAAATTTGCATTATTATTCCACAAATTTACATTACATGTGAAATGCAAAATAAAATTTCACAAAAAACACAGCAATGTTTTAAACATTTCCGATAAGGGAAATGTAAAACAAACATAAATTACTTAAATGCAAAGCCTTTAATGCCTTAATTTCTACGCAAAACACCTTTTGCACCTTTGGCAGCGCGCACTGTCCGCATTGATTCTAGCGAAGCGCTACCACACTCCCGATCTCTTACCTCTCCGCCATCGTCACTAGTCTTGGCCCGGCCGTCCCCGCCCGATCTGCGTGCGCATGCGCATATCTTACGGTACCGCAGATCTGTATAGCAATGCGTTGATATCTCTGTCCTATTTGTGAGCGCAGGAACAAACTTTTCATGCAATACCGTCGACACAGTAAGCTGACAGATACTCCTCTCGCATGGGAGTTATAATA
>JAODKM010000016.1:12578611-12592387 GCA_026780845.1 Petrocephalus sullivani | reverse complement strand
CCGATCGGGCAGGGTCCAGCGGATGCCACACAGCCATAAGCAGAACAGAGCTTTGCGCATGCGCCCGCAGATCGGGCAGCGACACCAGCGTCTGTGTGCGCGTGTGAATTTCAATGTCCATTGCACACGAGAGAGCGCTCTAGGTTAACGTTTTAATCAGTAATGGAGCTGGTCAGATAAACAGAGAGATTGTTTTTATACAAAGAAAAGAAACCTGATTTATTAATTTCTCCAGTACCGAAAGCAATACCGTTAACGTCAGGGCTTATCGATACTCCGGTTTTCAAAAATTTAGCCCCGGGGCCCGTTTAGTACCGGGTTTCGGTACCCATCCCTAGTCATGGGGTGGAGGTGGGGATATGGGTGCAAAGCCTATCCCATCCAGCATGAAGCACAAAGATGTACACCTAAATTAACCCAGAAAGACCTGCACCACTTGGTAATTCTGCAACGACCTGGTTTAAATATCAGCCTGTATGCTAGGCCATCACAGGGTGCATTATCTCGCACACTGCGGGAATTACAGGGGGAAATGTGGGTGAGGTTCGAAACTCAGACTCCCAAAAATGCCTCCCACAATGCCACCCTTGCCTCCAGCCAGTTAATTAAATACAAGAAACCCAAAACTTACTCCACTGGTTCCTAACCTTATCTTCAATAGGACAATAGTTTACCACAGCAGATTCTCCCCCAACCAGCGCAAGCAGAGAATTTATTATTTCATAATTATGTTTAACCATTAAACGTTCCACAGCATGTGCTGACTGTATTAATACAGGCAGAGTGGACATCCTTTGTACACATAGCAGTATGATATAGTGGATACAGCATCTACATCTTCTAAATGACACACTATATGAAATATAATATGTATAGTAATGCAAAAAAGTACTAACTCGAGTAACCAAACCAATACAATTACAGTATGATATAATGAGACAAGTATCTATATTGTTAGATCCTTCATACAGCGTAAACCGCGAACATTGTGTTAGACAAATAAACAAGCAATTTAAAACAATAACACAAAAGAGATTTATTTCACAATACCAGAGAGATGCATTAATGAACAGATGTCGCCTTCTGTGGTCAAATGAAACCCCTTAACAATCAGTCTCAGTTGTGCTTTTGACATTTTTAGCCACCACTTGGCAACTTTCACCGTGAGGCTAAAGGAAGCAGATTAAAGTAATAATCTGCAAAGTACAGCTCCAGGCGGCAGGTCTGTCTGGCACAGACCGCGCACCCATGGACACACATTATAGGTTTTTAACATAAAAAGATAGACTCGCTGAGGCAATGTTTTCCAGGCCTTTGATGTGCAGGCTAACATGACATTTGGAAATTGTTATTTGTCTGTACTGTTGAGATTTGGTCACTGAAGAAGTCTCCCGTTGGGCTTCGGTATAATAAACACACTGCAATGAATTCTTTCAATAATTTCTCAAGAATATAACAGGAATTATTATCCATTATCACTGTTAATGAGTTTTTGGTAACACTTTCTATGAAGCCATATTCATAAATCCTAATAACTGTTGTTATAATTCATTCTAACACATTCATAAAGTAATATAAACATGACTATAACTTTTAATGAAAAGACATAACGCATTATAGCCATGTGTATTATGCATTATGAATGCTCTATGAAGTCTAATCTATAATGGACTACAGATACCTTACTAATGCAGTACAAAGCATCCTTAATGCTTATACCAGCCATTATTATTAGCATTACTGTGTCTATAAATAGAGCATATGCTACTTTATATTAAATTGTAATATAAACTTGAAAATGCCCTGGCCACTTTACTAGTTACACCTAGCTGTTACTGTCTGGAAAAGCCTCGTCTTCATAGATGTCATTCTGCAAAGCACTCTTGTAGTAAGCTGCATTTTGCCCTTGTGACCTTCCTGTTAGCTTTAATGAAAGTAGCCATTCTCCTCTGACCTCATTAACTCAATGTCTTCAACCTCAGAAATGCCATTGACTAGATGTGTTTGGTTCATCACACCATTCTCTGCAAACCCCGGACACTGAAGCATGTGGGTGGAGCGGTACTTACACCTGGAAGGTAAATGGTTCTGATCTTATACCTGGTTTCACCCCTGGGCTGTTCAGCGAGGCCCTTATCACCAATGGCTCGAGGAACGCTATCTGGCCCTACTCTATGTGCTGAATAAGAACATGTGGTATGTGGAAATCCTAGGAAGGTGGCTGGAACTAGCATGTTCTGAACCAACAACCATGTTGAAAAACACTGGGCATCTTAGCCACTTCTATGCTTAACTGAACAGCTAGGGGGCCCACCTAACCTTGTAGGCATTCAGTTGCTAACATAGATTTACTGTTAGAGGAGCAGGCTGTTCGAAATTAGCTAGCAGTAACACAGAATAAAGAGAGAACCGATATAGCATTATAATGAGGAAACTGGCTATAACACTGACCAGCTTTGGTGACAAACAGACAAATATAAATATAGTCTTTTATAAACTGACAAGTATTCAGACTTATGCCACTTCTGAAATTTGGAACTGAATGATTTTGTAGATTGCACAGAGTAAAAAGTCACCCAATCAGGTCCCGGAATTATCGGTAACCAGGCGAGGGGTTGCCACGGCAGCCAGATCACGTAGGCAAGCATCACGTCCAAAAGGTTACAGGTGAGAGGGGCTCCACTTCAGCTCACTCAGAGGGGGGCTCCCATTGCATTTATCAGCAATAACTCTTACAATTTCATATTTGGTAATGTGCCTCAGTTAATTGCTGCAAGAAGTCATTTGAAATCTAAAAGCACTGAATGCTGCCATTTGGAGACTCCGGGTGCACATTCGGAGGTTTTGGAAATTTGGTTTTAAAATAATAATCTTAAAAAAAAAAAGCTTGTAATGAGAAACTATAAAAGATGACTGAGATTTCCATTGCTGCCTGGGGACAGTCAGAATATAATTATACCCAGTTACCAGCAAATAAATCCTTGCTTTCATATACTGGGATGCTTGATGCAGTACTTTGAACTCCATACAGTATATTGTCTGTGTTTAAGATTTATAGTCATAGGTAACATTAATCTTTACACATGCATTGAGTCCATGGGCCATTTACTGTATCTTATAGCAGGGAAACTAGAAGATATCTAAACCTGTCAGTTCCTTGAACATAATGAAAGGTGAAATAAGCAAGGTGTAATCAATCTAACCTCGGCTACATGACCACTAATTTGGATAGCCTGTCTGTACACATGGACCATCTCCATGTTTGAATACTTTATGTGCTTACTCTAAAAGGCTTTATAACAGAAATATGTTCTTTTGTTATTTTCCTGGCCTTTCCCTGATAAAATTGCTAACATATATAACCTATAACATTACATTAATCAAAACTGACAAGGGGAGCCATATTTCTATTACATATGTACTGTATAACCATTTGCCGTACATGTATATGAAACCAAGTGGGGAAATTCTGTGATGGGAAGCAATTTTAAGGGAAGCAATATTTACTTAATCGCAACGTTTGAATAGCACATAAATGTTAAATAGCTGTATACTGCCCGTACAAGGAGAATGACATGACGTAACATTATATCCCAAGTATACTGCAGGAGGGGACGACGTTGGCCATGGAAAGGGCTTACAGTGAAACGGTCCTGTTCCAGTGGCTAGGCCGGCACCGGACTGATTCACACAGTGCTCTGTGCACAGGCTGCCCACTCGTCACGGGGCAGAACAAGCTGACACCCCGGCCAGGGGCTTTTCCCCGAACCCCCAGCTTGTTCTTACTGCGGCACATTCCAGTTTTTAATAGGCATGTTTGCTCTTATTTGACAGCCAATTTGATGAGCAATAAAGTATGATGTAAGTGCAATAAAGATTGCATAACATTATCATGACCCTAACGTCCTCAGCTGGCTGCATGCCCCCCCCCCACCCCAGCAACCAATCACCTTGTAGCATTATGCTCAGACACTATTTTGTTTCATTCCATTCCCTGTATAATTACATTTTTGAGCTGCCATATTCATAATTTTTCAGCATTTTTTGTGCTTATTGATTGCACTTATGGGGTATGGGTATATACAATGGGTATATATATGGGTATATACAAGTATACAACGGCAAAGGTGATACAGCTAAAAAGTAATTAGATTTTTTGTCTTTAGGCTTCTATAAAATACAGTTATACTGACTCCATGCAAAGGTTATGAATATAGGAATATTTTATTTAAGGGAATTCATTTAAGGGAAAATTCACAATATTGTTCCTATTACACCACCACAAATGACTGCACAATATTCACTATGTATTAACCAGTTTTATCTGCTTGCATTATTGATCTGAATTATGATTAATACAACATAATTAGTGTACTGCATTTTTACAAACGAGTTTGTCACTAAATGTTTTGCAGTAATTATTCCAAAGAGAATAACATAAAATAGGAAGTCCAAAACCAATAATAAAGAAAAAATGAACATTATTTTCATTTTGATCATGATTACCTTGCAAAGATATTTACATTAAGTAACTAGGACTACGACTATTAACTCATCAGGTAAACAGCTATATAGTAGAAATCACAGAAGCATACCCAATCCATGTTTTTCCTGTATGACTTCTTTCTATATCAGCATAGACCTCAACAACTTTCACAATCAGTCAAAAATGTGCATTGCTTTATTAATGTGTGTGGTCCCTGATTAGCATAGCTTTTATACTTGAGTGTCTTGTATTCTCCAGTCTCTTATACCACATTAAAAGATAGCAAAGTTTAAGACATTACACAGCACTGGAGGGAATTTACCCTTTAAGTGTGTGAAGTCACTCCATCGACCACAACCAGTCAATAGGTGACTATTAAAGAGTATTTGGTTTCCATAGAAACCATTTTTTTGCACAAAGGAACCAGTAAACTTGCAATACATGGCAAGTGATTTGATGTAATAGGTCAATAAAACTAGGCTTAATGTAAGTGTAGCAAATCGAAAGCACTGGATGAAATCATGAAAAGCATGACCAGAGTGAGGTGGCTCATTATATGACATTTAGGAAGTAGAAAGCTGGAACATGAACAGAATAAACAGACTGTGTGTTGAGCACACTATTTGACTATTCAAATTTCACTTTTAACATTGTCAGAACAATTCCAATAACAATTTGTTAAGGCTGACTTCTGCATAGAATCGATGCGCTCATGGGAATTTTACTTCGACAAAAATGTTTTGAGGCCAGAGCGAAAAATGATTGGTTTAGAGAGATAACCAATCAGATTGTACAGGACGCGGGTTCAAGCAACTAGACGGGGGCAGGACCAAGACATCTGATTGGTTGGTCTGACATCTGACAAAAGATCTGAAAGGTTAACTCTCTGAACCAATCATTTTTTATTCTGCCCTCAGAACATTTTTGTGTAAGTAAAATTCCCATGAGCAATCTATGCCATTGGTAACTGCCTTTAAATATTATTCAAAATGTAACAAAAGTATGTCCTAAAATTAGGAATATGAAAGGCCTTTCCAGAGGAACAACTACATTTCTTTTTTTATAACTGTATCCAGGAATGCTGATCTTCCTAAATGACTGCATTTGCAGAGGTCATCATTAATATTCCAACAGTTCAGATGTTCAACAGTTCTGCTAAAAAACACAGTAACTAAAAAAGACAGTAACTAAAGCCACAGCGAAAACTGACTGGACGTATCCCTAATGAGGGACTGCAAAATTCCTCCAGGGCTCCCAACCCAATATGCATGTGACATCTATTCACATCATGTCACGTCACTGACCTCCGTACTGCCAAGTTAAATGAGAAGCGTATTCTCACAGAGGTGTTGATAAACATTTCGTTTTGATTGGTGCATAAGGTAATAATTAATTTTACATAACCTACAGCTTGATATAATACTGCATGGCAGAAGAGTTCCTGAAACACTTGCCCTTTTCCTCCTCAATTGCTGTTAAATCAGTCTAAAAGAGCAGTAAAAGTATTATTATTAATGACAGTTTAATAAAAACTGACATTTTATAGCTCATAGTTGTGAGAGATGTACAGCCACGGAAGAGTAGGCCATGTCCTTTCTCAAGGTGCTTGTGAAGGATCACGTTTATAATCTGGAAGGTGTTTTAATAACGTTGCTGTGAATTTTTAATTGTTGCCATTTTAATTAAATGATATAGCATACCTATCCTGTGCAATTTCTGCAACCGGTGTACAGTGCTAGGAAGTGCATTGGTAAATGTTTAGTTGAATTGTTTGGGAGTAAGAACAAATATCTGTACGTGAGTAGAGCAATAATGCAACGCAGGCATGCTTTAGACTCTGAGAAGCAGTGCTTGTGGTGCTTAGCTAGTCACTCACTGAATGATGTTGGTATCTAATGCTTTTTCATAGACCTAGGATTTTAAACACTTTTTCATTTTTTTCTAAGCAGAGGAAGTTTTTGCATAACAAGCGAGTGACATAGAAAGCCAGACACATGCATAAGACAGGACACTGGCGTGAGAACAGGTAAAGGGTTACTGGGCATGCTCTGCCAGGGAGATGCTGGCACTGGATTAATTGCTGCCCACCATCCATCCACTGAAAGACATGGTGTTGAAAACACGGAGCCTTGGCTGCCTTAAACAGCGGAGAGCAGGTGTGTTTTCATCGCCATTTTTATGACAAGCCTTTATAAGGACAAGCAGCCCTGCGCCTGAAATGTCGTATTTCACATCAAATCTCTCCTCTGCAGTAATTACTCAGCATAATCCATTTGCATCATATATCCTCTCATGACTAACACACACTCTGGCTGTGAACTTGCCGTTATGTTCTGTCACCTATTTCTGCCTGCCTAGTAATCAGCGCATAACGTACTGGGAGAAATCGTACCTGGGCAAATTTGCATATTGATTTCTGATTTTCTAGATGCACTGAAGTTTGTATTATCATCAAACACTATCTACATTACAATAACTGTTACGACTCATTTCCAAACGCATATTTATGTATCTCTATTCACAAAGTAAACATACATAACATCTCCTTAGACATTAATGAGTCAAATGAAAGATTGGCAACTGAAAGCAATAAAGGCGTGTTATGGTTATGTCTGGATGGCGCCCCCTCTCTTTAACAGGCAGGAGTGCATAACTTGGTTGGAAGAGAATCAGTATCAACAGACAATATAAAACAAATTTCTGTGTCAATTCTCTCAAACAGGAGATATCAGCTAAGCGTCCTGAAGGTGACTCGGCCATTTTTATTCTGAATGATCTTCAAGTCGTTTACCATACCTTGTCACGAAGTTTTGGGAATGGATTCCGCTTAATGGCACTCTTCTATTACCTCCTGTAATGGAAAAGGAAAATCAGGACTGAAAGTACTCAAATCAGGTTTAAAGAAAAAACTAAAAGCAAAAGCAAAAGTTGACTATTAGCTTTAAAAAAAAAATAAGACTGGCATCAGCCATAAATGTGAAACTCTACAAGTTTCTGTCAGTCTTCTCTACTTACCAATTGAACCATGGGTGCCTTTGTTCAGGGAAGCATGCAAGTATAAAACATGACAGCAGAAACACAAAAATCCCTGCATCCTGTTTGTGAACCATTTCCGTGAACCAGCACTTCGCTGCAAAGTACAAAGATGACAGCCTGCCATTTGCAGAGATGCCGTGGCTGAACTTGCTTTGGCCCGGTGTTAATCAAGTGACAGACGATTACAGTATCTTCATAATATCTTGAGAGGAAATATCTCACTTAAGCGAGCTGCCGTAACGGGAAGCCACATTTATTTGTTCCCATCAAAGCTTATTAGCAAATCTATCACAGGAGTACATCCACTAATCATAAAAAATATTAAATACTGAATATTGCCATCTACCCTTGTTTAAAAGTTTCGTATCTTCTATATTCAATCAATCTGCTAAGCAAAAAGTGGAGCACTGTCCATCTCTCCACAGCAGGGTATGTCCTGAATGTGATTTCAGTCCAATGGAGGGTGCAAGCACATTTACACAGTATGGGCAATTTAGAGATGCTAATTCACCTTTAGAACAAATAGCATGTCTTTAGAACTAGTGTTTCCCAATGTGGTCCTCGGGGGCCCACATTCGGTCCACATTTGTGCTCCCTCCCAGCTTCCTGCCAGACAATCTACATTTTTGCTCCCTCCCAGCTCCCTACCAGACAGTCCACATTGACTGTCTATGGACTGTTTGTGGGTCACTGTGGACCGTATTGGGAAGCACTGCTTTAAACTTCAGGGGGATTCCAGAGCTCCTGGAGGAAACCCATACAATAAGATGAGGGCATGCCATCTCTACACATCAAGTCAGGGGTGGGATTGAAACCCTCAACCCAGGGAAGGTGTAATAGAAGTACTACCCATTCAGCTACCAAACTAGAGCTCTTAAATTACAATTTAAAATACAAATAATATCATCAAAAGCCAAAAAATGAAAACAAATTTTAATACAACAAAGTCAAAAGCAACAAATTTTAATACAACAAAGTTTTGAGTTATAGTCCAACAAAACCATCAAGTTGAAAATATCGTAAATCGAATATGAATATGATATTATATGACACACTTGGGCATTTAGCAGACAAATTGGGCTTCGGAAAATTTGGTTAAACATGAAAAAAAACTGTACAATATGTTATTAATGGTCACAGTTGTTGCCTCTTCATATCAGCACTAGTTGACTCTATGGCCACAGGTAATTATATTAATATAAAGCTGGAAAGAATATTTTGCGTCTTCGTCCAAGAAATCTCACCACCCCTGAACATCAATGCACAGGACGAACAACCTCAAACAACAAGAAGAATAAGCCAGCAGATGACTGCCTTTACATGCACGCTGGAGCACTTCATCATTAGGACACACCAGTCATCTCTTCCCCTAAGGATCCCATAGTTCTAAGGCAGCCTGTCTCCGTGATCCTACGATCACCTGGAAACAAAGTGAACAACTGGTCGGTGTTTGGCCCTTTGCTGTCAAGCCACCTCCATTAAGAGAGCCAATACTAACCAGTCAGACCTTACACAATACCAGCAGTTCCAAGACGTCTTCAGCAAGACAAAGGCAGCCACTCTACCTCCACATCATCCACTGACCTGGAAATTCTGGTGGCCGTCCATCACTGACAACATCAATGCTTTAAGCATCAATGATCGCCCATCTGATGAGTGTGACCGCACAGAAGGAGGGGAATTCAGTAACACCTGCAACCAGTCAAGCCTCCATTCTCATATGAGCAGTCTAGCCACACTCGACCTCACCTGAAATTTAGGACACCTGTGACCCATGAACTCATTACTGGTGATCAGAATCTTGCTTGCAGTTCACAGCTTTGAGAGATGTTGCGGATAATCCATTCTCATTTACAGCCCACGCCTGATCTCCTGTCTTTCCTGTCTTTCTCTTGTGTTTCTCTTTTCCTCCACGCTGTATATACTGGTACTCAATCTTCTTCTTGTGTTCCTGACTCAGAATTTTGGTCTACAATTTTTAAATGATTTCTCCATGTCTGCCCTGCAGAAGAATATTTTTGTATACTTTATGACTATGATTTATCGCACTGCATTTCGTGTACATTAGACAAATATTAAGATTTTCCAGGTTACAGCTGGTCCAACAGAATAATATAACATAAAATACAAACTGAGATGATACTGCTATATCTATATATGTGTTTGTATATAAGTGTATATTCGGGGGATATGCATAGTTTTTAAAATGCGAAACCTCAAACCAGTTTTTTGGAAGTGCTGTTTATTAGTTTGATAAGTAGGGACACGATTCTTGGCAAGATAAGCATCATCCACAGCTGAGTTTGCAGCTTTCATCAGCCTTTTGACATGGAAATTAATAAGTAAACCATTTTTTTCCACAATTTTCTTGTCTATCTTTCCAGATGGAAAAGCGCCTCTAACTGATCATTATAGGGAAACTTCTTATGTATAATAACTTTTTGTTTTCAACCGATGAATGCCGAAACACATTACAGCTGCATTATAAGTGTATAAATTTAGAAAGCACTTATTTGTGCATAGTTTTCTTTAGGCTTAAAATTGAATAATCAAATCAAGTGTATGTCACTGGAACTTCAATAGTCAATAATTTTAACTCATCCTGGATTGATGGAGGTGGAAACCACTATAGTAGGTACCTCTCTGGTCCAGAAATGCTGTAAGCTTTCTCTGGAGCTGCACAACCATGGAAGTCATTTGATTTTGACCTCATGCTCTATAAACCACAGTATTATTGGGCACAGATGATAGCTCAGGGTGGTAACTTATTGTGTTGCATTAACTCTACCCTTTAATGGAAGGAGTGGATCCAAGCCATGCCAGGAAATCATGCCCCATGCCATCATGAACCCACCAGAATCTTTACGCTGCTGGAACAAGGCAGTTAATTCCCTTGGATTATAGCCATGCTCGTCCACCGCTGAGAAGACCAGTGCCTATGATCCTTGCACCACTGAGCACACAAATGGATGTTGGCAGGATGTGTAGCTTGTGCATATTTATCAGACACTGAGCCTGGATGACCTCTAGATTTCCTCTAGACAACCCAATATTGAATTTACTGCAGGTTACTTTTGAAGTACCTGACATCAGACTATGGGTGTTTTAAATGACGCACAGTGAAAGAAGAGGTCATTTGACATTCATTGACTTTACCAGTAATTGGCATTTTATTGTGAAAAACACATGCCTTGCCACAGAATAGTGACATGACATATTTCAAGCATGTCTCCATTGATAAAAATTCATAAAATTCATAACAAGATATTACTTTGTATGGAGATGTTGGAAAACCTCTTAAAATACTGAAAATCAGTCTAGTTTCAGTTTCCGCCTGCAGCCAAGTTCAGCTTAGTAAAAGCAACATTAATTTATTAAGATACTAACCCACCGTTTTGCAGTTTTAGTGTGTTCATAAATGCAATTGTGGAGGATTCCCATGATGCTGGCACTTATCTGAAGCTAACAGTTTAATGGTCAGCATGCCTCCTGGACGCCTCCCAGTTTAATGTCTGAAATAGTCTTAACTGGAGAATCACTATGCTCTCTTCCGTTGAGTCTCCATTGTAATAAAGGATACCAGCATTAGGGATTGGATAGCTAAACACCATGAAAGATGAAAGCTAAAAAGCTGCTACCTCCTGAAATAAAAATACAACATGGCTGTAATTATCACCACACGATTAAGGTTTTCTGAAGGGATTCCAGAGTCCAAATCCTGCCCCAGGTGCTCTATTCCAGATCAGAAAACTTCACGTCTGCAAAAAATATATATACGAAACTGAAAGGGCTGACTATGGCCTTCTTTGCACTCGATTTTGAAATGCGTATTGGGACAGCACTAAATACAAGGGTAAATTATCACAAGACACACTGTGATTCTATCACTCAAAGCACTGAGATGCATTTGACCATATATCTTTTGTAGAGTAAACGCTAATGTGTCCTGATGTATCCCTGACCAGGATGTCACAATCACTGTGCGTGGGGCCACTTGACCTTTGTTACGTAGGCAGTAACAAAATTTGAACACAAATGGTCAGCTGGACATGATAGACACAGGTGTAAATGGTGATGGTCTCAGCTGCCCACTTGCGATCCAATCGCCCCCAAGACATATTTTAAGTGTAAACAGGCCTTATGAGGCCTTGTTTGTGCATGACTCAGCAAGCTGTGGAAGATTACTGAGATGATTCTCCATGTACCTAAGCATGATAAACCTGTTGACTTGCTAGCCACCAGGTGCACAGGTTTGCAAACAGCTAAATCGTGTGCCAGAAGCCCAACTGGCAACTGTCCAATAGGTGGATTGGAATATCGTCGTCACGGTGCCAAGGATGTTGATATTCAGCGATGACTTTTGATGAACCAAATAGCATCTCTGAACTCTGGAAAAGGCTCCCATCTGGGACTTAATTGATTTGTATTAGTTCATTCCAACTTATCTGTAGTGCCATGAAAAGAGTGAATTTACCATCACCTGCTGTTGCATTCCTGGCATCAAGGGGACTCTGCTAACTGACGGAACTGCTGCTTTGACCCGGTCATCAGTATGTGGTAGAACAGCACGCTGATTTCGTCATTCACCACAATAACCATGAAAGGGCACAGAGATTGCACATTTCTGAGACAAAAATCCCCTGAAAACTGTGTGGATTTCTTTTGCCTGAAACCCACAGGCCAGCACTGCTCTAGCAACTCGCAGTGTAACACTAATTTCCTCTCCCCAGCTTGAGGCTTTGGCCCCCTTAGATGTTCAGTGACAATACCAATGTTGAACCTGTCTCCCAGCGTTAGCCACAGCCAAAGTCCTAACTCAGAACTAAAGAAATTATCTACAGCTGCAGGCTCCAGATAAAGGGTGAGAGGTAAAGCTTCGGGCCAGATGTGACACCTTAGCTTTGCAGTCAGTCGCCAATCTCCCTCTTACTCATTATAGCACTACCATGTTATTCTTATCATCATTATTAGTAGTATTATTAGTTGTAGTGTTATTATTAGTAGTATTGTTGTTGTTGCATTTTTTTGCGCAAAAACATTCTACATGACAACATTTTTTACTTATTTTTAAGTTTCTATTATTATGGATGTCTTGTTTGAATGCCATTGCATCTTTTTATGTAACTAATTGTGCTGGTCAGGATCGCGTGGAATCCAACTAAAAATGCTCTGCTGTTCACGTCGGATACCTCACCAGAGTTTCAGCTAAACCAGTTGAACAAAATTGTTAAAAGAATTTTCTTTTTTTCCCTCTTCATGAGAAACACAAAAGCCAAGGCTGAGTGAGTGAATAAAGGCGGAATCGAGTGGCGGCCATCTGACATTTTCACAATGCACTGCTGATTTTTGATATGTCACTTCTCGCATCTTCCATGCCCGGCACTTGCCTTTTTTATTTCTTGGACTTATTTTCTATGAGATTGGGGAGCATTCCTTTGATTTAATATGTATACTGCATATTGTGTATTGCATGTACTGGATGCGCTTTTTGTGACTGTTATAGTTTTATAGTACTGTTGCTTTTCTGAACTGTAAATGCTGTAGTGTGTAATATATGTTGGACCTGAACTGACCGTTGGAAAAAGTGGCGATGCTCTTCACATACCCAGTGTGTTTCATATTGCACATGTGACCATTACACTAGTCTAGGTGGGTTTAATATAGTATAGCGCATCACGCAAACACATAGTCGGCTTTAAAAGAAGTGAAGTTTAAATGAAGCTAACATGATCCTTCATGAAAATGTGATCGTCTGTATCTGTGTTGGAATATAAACCCCTGTGTGTTTAATTTCATTGTACATGACACATGAAAAGGTTTGCATCGTTCATGATTGATATTTTCCTGTATCCACAGAACATCACAATACTAAGCATCAGTTCTCAGTTCCCAAACCAGCACAAACAGATCTTTTTTCCCTGATCAACTGCCACTGAATTTTCATTTTATAATCTGGCCTAACTAACATGGTGATTTCTTTGTTTTCATACATGTGAACGTCCATCCATCCATTTCCTACTCCTTTTCCGGGTCGGGTCGTCGGGGCAGCAGCCTAAACAGGGAAACCCAGACTTCCCTCTCCCCAGCCACTTCATCCAGCTCTTCTGGGGGGATCCCGAGGCGTTCCCAGGCTAGCCGAGAGACATAGTCTCTCCAGCATGTCCTGGGTCGTCCCCAGGGCCTCCTCCCAGTGGGACATGCCCGGAACACCCCACCAGGGAGGCGTCCAGGAGGCATCCTAACCAGATGCCCGA
>JAODKM010000016.1:12557555-12575993 GCA_026780845.1 Petrocephalus sullivani | reverse complement strand
CCTTAGCGCTGTGTAAGCTCCCACCATGTGTGTACCCTGTCCGATCCTCGTGTGTCCTTAGCGCTGTGTAAGCTCCCACCATGTGTGTACCCTGTCCAATCCTCGTGTGTCCTTAGCGCTGTGTAAGCTCCCCACCATGTGTGTACCCTGTCCGATCCTCGTGTGTCCTTAGCGTTGTGTAAGCTCCCCACCATGTGTGTACCCTGTCCGATCCTCGTTTGTCCTTAGCACTGTGTAAGCTCCCCACCATGTGTGTACCCTGTCCAATCCTCGTGTGTCCTTAGCGCTGTGTAAGCTCCCCACCATGTGTGTACCCTGTCCGATCCTCGTGTGTCCTTAGCGTTGTGTAAGCTCCCCACCATGTGTGTACCCTGTCCGATCCTCGTTTGTCCTTAGCACTGTGTAAGCTCCCCACCATGTGTGTACCCTGTCCGATCCTCGTTTGTCCTTAGCACTGTGTAAGCTCTCTACCATGTGTGTACCCTGTCCGATCCTCGTGTGTCCTTAGCACTGTGTAAGCTCCCCACCATGTGTGTACCCTGTCCGATCCTCGGGACCCTATGCCCCCCCTCTGAGGTTTCAAAATCGAATTAAATGAGAAGTAAAGTCAGAAGATAATACCTAGCTAGCTGGCTAGCAGAACATTCTTCTTCAGCATCACCTAAATAAGGAACGCGTTTATATAAAATATAGTGTAGTGACTGTTTGTGGTCAAAAAGGGCCCCTCAGACCCTGGGGTCCCACACAAATGTGCCGTTTGAGTGGTGGCAAACATGGCCGCTGACAGAATTTTGTCACGCACAATCAAAAATTTCATTTAGAAACATTTTTACGGTGTTAGTTAAGCAGCTAACCATTGTTTAATTGCTTTGCTTTTTTGCAGAAAGCTGCATTTGGTAAACATTCTTACTCAGGACTGGGGTTTTGAGGCAGGCAGATGAAATGTCCATATGAGAGAGGGGGTTGATTTTGCAGGAAGTGTAGTGGAGATAAATTCAAGCCAGTATGACATTGCAAAATTGAAAAAAATATTACGTGTTATAAATTATCCAGGTAACATCTTAATTCATTAGTTTATTGGTTTGTATATTAATTATGTGCTTAGGAGTCAAAGTTTGGCCACAACACAGAGCAGAGAACAAACAGTCCAGTGTTGACTAATGAAAAATGTTGAGGTCTGCAGTTTTATCATGGAAGAGCTTATTAAAATCGGGATAATGTAAAGTTATATTTCTTGAAAAAGGCAGCAAAAAGAGGTTAATATGCCATGGCAGCAACATTTACAGGTGCATCCCAATGATATAAATGATTATCCCGCAATAACCATTTAAGAATTTTTCATAAGTGAAAGAGCACGGTATTAAAGATGCACATGCTAGCTGCTATTTCAATGGCACGTTTTACTTTTAACAGCAGGCTAGCGATAAAATAAAGTAGCACTGAAATAATATAGTATTAAATATTGAACAGAGTAATCATTTATAGCTCATGGGCGTTCATGTTCTGTGCATTTGTGGGAAGGAGAAACTGAATACATAAAATTGGATGTTCATCTAAAGTTTGATAAGACTTTGTGGGTTTTAATAAAGAATGTATATCATATCGTCGCATTTGAAATAACTAAATGAATTATCTTACTTTTTCTGGTTTAGGTAATTAATAATAGCCACCTAATATTATTATTATTATTTTGTTGTTGTTGATGATGATGATGATTCTACGAATACACATGGATACAAATTTTTGGCAGGTGAACGCAAAGTTAAAGACGGGAACAATAGCTTGGATAATAAATGAAACAGGTCGGTTATTAATACACTTTGCTCTCCTGCATTGATATGTAAATATAGATCTGTAAATCCACACCATGTTGTTATAAAACCTGTCTTAATGGTTCCCATTTATACAATATACAGCACTACCCCTCCCATACAGTATATTTGTAAGTTTAATAGGTTATGTTCAATCAAATATGAACTGGATTTATCAAGATGCATCACCGCTAAGTATATCTTACATCATATGTAGCTGGTCAAACACATTTGTCATGCAATTATGTGGCTGCACTCTGATTATAAGCCTTAAGATCTCTTTAATGAGCCCCAAAATACAATATTCCTTGATTTATTGTCATATAACTGAAAAAATTATACAAAAGGGAAAATGAACTGGGCATTAGGCGTTTGCTGTGCATTACACAACGATAAACGGAACTCTGATAAGCACTTTGGTGAACTAACACAGTTATAATCACAGATGGGTGTATGTAAACTGATCCCAAAGTAGAAATGGCTGCTTCCAGTGTTGTATAAATTTCCAAATGGAATTACTTTCCAATTAAAAAATAATTTACCTTGGATAGAACAGCATACATGTTAATATCCCACACCATTAACAGAGACCCAAAAATAGATATTTTTCTGCGCTAAAGAATATATATATATATATATATATATATATACACACACACACACACACACACACATTTACCTTCAGCTGTTACAATATCCTTTTTGGGCTAATCTTAAAAGCATTTTGCTTTCATGACACAACTTAGCACTTTTGCCAAGATTTATGCTGAAATTATTATATTGTGTTTGGTGTTTCTGCCAAAAAAGTGCTTCCATACCATACTGATCGCTGTAAACTATTTCTGTCACCTACAAATACCCATATTTTCCCCATTTCTCCTTTTATGTTGGAGGTACTCTGCACACAGTGTCAAGTTTTAACTTATTGTTGTGTGAAATCTATGAATTCTCCAAAAATCTTGTCGACTTGAATTACTTAGCTACTTCACTTGAAACCAAATACATTTCCACGTGTGCTATGGACAAAAGATGCAAAAAGACTATTACAGAGACGTATTCTATTCCCATAAAATTCATTTAAGAGGAATACGACAAGAGCACAACACCCCGTTTGTCTTAGATCAATTTCTGATTAAGTTTTACTTTTCAGAAACACCTGCTGGCTTTGTTTGAAGCTGAAAAGACACAGCCGCACTCCAGCCACTGCTACAGCTGCGGTAACCGTTATCCTTCATTATTGCTTTAAATAAGATCTGCTAGCTTTCCACCCATGTCAATGCAAGTCAATTTGCACTCAATTTACAGAACAAGCCACTGCAGCATCACTACATCTCCTTTCTTTTGGAGATAATGCATGTTAGCTGCCTACCCTGAACCTGACAAAATGACAGGCACCGGAAAGGGGAAGGAGCACCAGCCATTGTAGAAAATCGGTCTTTAGAATGTTTGCTTTGATACTGAGTATTTTTTCGTCATGGCACGCTTTATGTAAGCTAGTGCACAAACAGTGACCTAATCCTAGGCTAATGCAGCTTATACTAAGCCATATAAAATCATTAAAGGCTTACTTAAATGCCTATCTTACAGGTACTGCTCAGTAGTGTTTTTCGTAGTAATAATAATAATAATAATAATAACATTAATACTGATAACTAGTTCTAGAACTGGTCTGAATTCATCAAAAGCTTCAGTGGAATACAATAGTACTTATTATGTTATCTGTGTTACAAAATGTGAATAAATTAAAAGAAGTTCAGACATGGGCAGAAAGTTTATAAAATGAATGAATTACTTATGCCATAAATAAAATGATCATTTACTAACCTGCAATGCAATTGTTTTTGTTTGGCATCCAGGTTCCAGTTAAATCAGATCATAGTTTAAGTAATAAAAATGTAATCTGCAGTAAGCAAGTTGCACTTTAAAAACAGTTTGCTATGTAGCTGAAGTTTGCCTCCAAATGGTGAAAAATTTAAAATGAAGCAATACTTTCAGCAAGAAAGTGAATTACAAGATGAGTATGTGCGTGCACATCAGGGAATATTATATTCTGGAAGGAAAGTCAGGACTGATGTCAGTTGGCATAAATTTATAACTTTATACTCACAAACAAATTGATAAGAAATTGCACAAATTTAGCTTGCACATCCCAAGTCATTTGAAGAAATTTTGCACAAAAAAAAATCACATTTTTCTGTATTTCTTTTTTACAGGTTGAGAAGCAAATTTTATGAACCTTAATGCTATCAAAAACATAGACTGGACACACAGTCCCCTATATAATTAACACCAAGCCCAGAACTGCGTATGTCAGAGGATTAAGATCACTAAAGGTTT
Organism: Petrocephalus sullivani; assembly: GCA_026780845.1. Taxonomy (NCBI): domain Eukaryota; kingdom Metazoa; phylum Chordata; class Actinopteri; order Osteoglossiformes; family Mormyridae; genus Petrocephalus; species Petrocephalus sullivani. Next base: position 12,571,845 of record JAODKM010000016.1, on the reverse strand, counting down.
ATGTTGCTCAAGGTGACCTTGTCAAAACTACACATAAGTTAATGTATGGGAATACTAAGGACATTTTTAGCGTTTGTAATATTTTATGGATCAATAACAATAGAAAAGTGTAAAAAATAATAATAGAAAAGTGCATAGCAACGTATTGCAATTAAATAGTAGAAAAGTGGAGAACTCAGACATTAGATTGCAATTATCTGTAATGTTTCAAACTGTATTGGCTCATCTCATTACTGTTTTTCATTTTCTGTTGGTTTTCTGTATACACTATACACAAAAAGTATATGCATGGAAAAGACTGCACATGAAAACCTGGCGATAAATACTAATTTTACTTTTGAAATCATTGTCATACTTCACCGACCTAGAAGTTCAAAATAAGAGTTCTTACAAATCAAAATAAAAGACCTTACAAAAACGACCACGCTCTATCCGATCTGCATTTTTCAGCAGGCAAATCCCAAACTCCAAAGAGCAGTAAATTGCCCTTTAAAATCAGATGAAATACCCGACATCATCAGTCACTCTGCTGTAGATATAATAAAGCCTGTCATCTTAACGTGTGAGATTTGTGTCATATCTCGGTGTACCGCCACTGATGAATTAAAGCATAAATGATTAGTTTTAGTGACTTATAACACGGGGAATGAAATTTTTAGAGGGTATAATTTTATAACTTCCTTCCAAAAGAAAAAGGACTGGGAATAGTGGTAAAAACTGAGTTTAAGTTTAGATGCTTTTTGAATACGAAATTTGTTTTATTCACTGTTAAATTCCCATGAAGATCAGCTGGGCCCAGATGGGATGCAGGGATGTCAGGGATTATCCTGGCAATCAAGTAATGAAACTAAGAAAGTTGGGTTATGCTATTTAGTTGGCACATCAAACTTAGCACAACAAAATGCTACTAACAGGGTCCTTTAATCTACCATGTTGGTTCAAAATATGTATTTTTAATAGATGCAACAGCGGGGATACTCAGTCCTCACTCCAGGGGGGCCAAAATGTATGTGGCTTCTTGTGCCAGCTCTCATCAAGGAATCAATTAAACTTTACAGAGCAGATAATTGTTTTGCTCTAATCGTGCAAATAAAATTGCAACCACTTTAAAGATAATTTGTTTAAGACACAGTGGTGCCTTTATCTTTAAATGTTCTTTCTGCAGTGTACATATTTTTACAAAGCTAAAGTTATTTTTGCAGCAAAATTGCTAATTATGTTTTTGGATGTGTTTTCTGGAACAAAAGCCCACAATGTAACCTGCAGGAACTCAAGTTGAGTAGGCATGTAACAGGGTTAGAAATTCCTAGTTCCAGATCCATAATGGAAATACAGTGTGGGCTATAGTGATTACCACCATAAGAAAATAGTTGCAACTGACTTTTCCAAAGCTTAATGCGCTTTTAGACTTTGAAACACAGTGACCTAAAGTAATGCAAATATATTCAGAAATAAACTGCTTGTTTCCTTTTGTTTTTTTATCTGTGGCGTTAAAAATCAAGTAGAGAAACAATATCATAATTGTCGAAAAAATTGTGACTGTTCACCCTCATGAGTGGCAGTGGTGTAAATATGGACTTTGCGCTGACGACTGTTATGTTCCTCTATTTCTGCAAACTACACAAGAGTAGTCTTCTTTTGTATGCATCCTTTTATGAGCAATGTAAAACCTAATGTTGTAAGTCTTATAAATTTACCAGATGTAGGCCTAAATACTTAATTTGCTCAGACATTTTACACATAATACCATACTCATGTATGTCTGGTATGAATGTATGTGTCTATGTATGTATGAAAATGACGTTCAGGACAAAAGAGACCTCTTCAGACAAGTGAAACCATTTAACTGTTCCCCCTTTGAGAATCTAGGTATAGCTAATCTTAGACACTAGAATTATCTAAGGGTTTCATCGCATATTTATTTTACGTAGAGAAATATGTAATAGCAAAGCAAATCCTATTTCGAAAAAGTAATTTAATGTTGAGTAATATATTTAATAAAAACCAGATTGCATTTCAGAAGCTTACACTGGTAGAATCTTCGCGCTCGTCCTTCATTATTTACAATCTGCTGCTTAAAGATCAGTCATGTTGCCTGCTAGCTGCTTTGTGGCATCATGTTTCCAAAGTCACGAACATCCTTTGTATTGCAAAATACAGGCAATGTCTCATCCAATCAGCTTCATGTGTGTATTCCATACTACTATGCTGAAAACCACTGGAAAGTTCATAGTACTCATACATGCATGTGTATCGTAGTAGCTGTAAATGGTATTTAGCTTTTAACGTATATGGCATATAACTTTTGCAAAATTCACTTCTTTCAAATAAATGACATTAAAAATATACCTTAGTGGGGACTGTTTTTTCACAGTGTATTATCACAAATCCATGCAATGGATTATGCCATGTGGGAATGTAAACCCAACACGGAGGTCTGAGAAAGAGGCCCATCCTTAAGTTCCCTTCCAAGCCAAGCAGCATAAGTGAATATAATTTGCGGTGCTGTTGTGGTTTAAATTCTGTAGCCATCCTAGGGTTTTAGGAGAAGTGCTGTCCTTTGCAGAACTGAGTGAGGAGGGAGTGCATGGAAGATGACAAGATGGGATAAACAAGAATTAACAGCACCTTACCAGGGTCTTTACCATTTTATTTACCATGGTATTTTTTAGCATTTTAATTCCATAACACTCCCCATACCCGAGTGCTTTATCAACAAGTATAGCATTTCGGTTTTATACAGCTACTTCCGGCATTAGCATCAGGCATAAGAGATCCTTTTCATATTTTAATACTAATGCACCGAACCTCACGTAGTACAAAAGCAAACTCAATTTCAGCCAAATTTACTATACACCTGACTCAGGTGAAAATGTTCCCTCCATAATATAGTTAAAACCCCATTTAAAAACATATGGCTCTACAGAAACGTTAAGTTTACTTTTTTGTCGAGGACTGCACTCCTCACTCCGGCAGTAACAGTGGTGCAGCGTTACTCGAATAAAAGAATTAAGGTGGAGCATTTTATATCTCTATGTACATAAAATGATGCAAACCAGATTTATAAAAACGAGTTAGCCGACGCATCCCCGATTCGTGCGATATAGCCCAGTGCAGCGGCGTGCAGGACATAAAGTTCTCATAAGCCGAGGCACTTCAGCAATATTATTTTCATTGGGTTACTAAACACCAGCTACAAACCCAATAGGCAGCCTAATGTACCTGGCGTGGCTAAGATAGGGACCAATGCCAGGTAAGAAATCCTGAAATGCAGAGAAATGCTGAGTGCAAAACTTAAGAAAAAAAAAGTTGCATTGCCAGATATTGACCCAGGCAGTAGGCGCATAACGACGAAGCATCAGATGCAATGCACCAGGCATGATGCATAATTCAAGATGAATATTGCGAATGAATGAGAACGCATACCTTTTATTGGGAAAATCCACCACAAAAGCCGAGTCGGGGTTGCTTTGAGTTCAGGCTTTCCTTGGAACGAGGGATCGCTTGAGTTTGAGGTTGTGGGGAGAACCTGGCGTCCGTGGAAACCTTTGCTGGGGACGGCGTCAGACATGCACAAGTTGGGGGGGTGCAGGGGGGATGTCAGCAAGTCCCGTCTTCGGAGCAGTGACAAGATCCGCCGATGGTCTGAGCAAGTTTTCTTACAGTGTGCCCCCCTCCTCCTTAAGCCGGTGAGATGGAAGTTGTCGGACGCGGCGGTGCCATCTGTTGAAGCGCTGCCATGCGCGCTCGGAGTCCGGCGGCAATGTGCGGCACCGTCCCTCTCTGAGCCAAAGAGCGTCCCTCTCTGCGCCGCAACGCCGCTTAACCCCTGCACATCACACAAGCTGCCTGCTGACAGGTAACCACCGCACATACCACTGATCTGCACGGCTCGGGATACTGCCAGCACAATAAGAAACTACCATGCCTACATGCATGCGTTAGACGCTTATATAGCGCTCAGTATTATATATTTTAATGTAAATGCGTGCATACTGCATTGAGCATGTACTATATATTGAAAACACCATTCGTCATATACTTTATAGAAAAGCAAAGCTATTCCGTAGGGGAGAATATTCATGCTGAGGAAATATGCACAGTTTAAAGTCTTGTATGCGGTTCTTAAACACTATTTTTATAGATTAGAAGTATGACGTCAATTAATCAAGGCTGGAATTGGCGGGTCAGTCAAACATTAGGACAGAAGTTAGTGGTAGCTGATTCCAGACAATATAGTCTTATGGATTGCTTAATCTCACCAAATCTCATGATGTTGTGCAATTGAACATTTGGTAATAAATGGGACAATGTTTAGAAATAATGCAGGACAATGTACATTCAGACGTCACCGATATCTGCAAGCCAAACACAACTCTTTCTATAAAACAAATATGTAATACTATATTTAAATCTTTTTAGAGAATATCTGTTTCTGAATATTAAATGAATGAGCTAATCTCAGACGACCATTAAAAATCCATAGATTTCAGATAATCCACCGTTGGGTGCACAGGGTTTCACATAGACAAAACATTTATAACTCAAGCAAAACGACCTCCTCGCAATTTTACTCAGTCAATGCCTCAGCCTTATTCTCATGTCAGGTGACATTCTCATTTTGTAAATCCGCTTAAATTATGCTTAAAATGTGAGGTCTGCGTGATGGCTGATTGTCAGTACAAGGACGTGTTACAGTTGACGAGAATGAAACATGATTACCGAAGAATATTGATGGGTTATGTCAGGGTTGGCTCTATTTTTCCAGGGGCCCTAAATCTAGCTTTACTTGAGTCTCCCCCCCACTATGATAATGAATGATCATTTCACTTCTTTGCAACACAGTTAAATCAGGGGCCCTAGGCACCTGCCTGTCCTGCTTATAGTTAGAGCTGGCCCCTGGATACAGTTGCTGAAGACCTAGAGAGATAACTAGGGTACAGAAGCAGTTGGTATCGAGGTCAAGGGTGCGTGTCTATATTCTGCTCAATTATAATACTGTTTACACTTGTTATCGTAGTGTAATCAATATTCCAAGCGTGCCTAAGAGCTTTGTTTGACATCTAGAGCAGAACCTATAACCAGGGTTTATTTAAATCATATGTACATTCAGCTGGATGCCAATTCATCTTCACTTACCTAAGTGTGGGATGGTAAAATGGCATCATCTCTGTCCTGGCACAGCTGACTTGTGTAATGATTCATACTGAGATCCATGTGAGGGGCAATCCATAGCCGTTTATTAAACAATGCCAGAACGCAGCAAAAGCATGCAAATCAATGAAAGTCATAACCGTACAGAACTAAATTCAAAACCAAAGTCAGGAAACCAGGAAAGGGGGTCACGAAACGCAAATAGATGACAAAACAAAGGAAAGACTCAACATGGAGACAGACAAAGGAAATAAGTTCCAAGTGAATTCAATGCACAGGTGATGAGGATTGGGTAAGGGTAACTGGTTGAACAGAAGATCTGGGCTAGATCTTGGATCTGTGGGCAGATTGGCCCAAGCCCATGACAGCTTGTCATTTCCAGAGCATGGAAGCCGAGGTGGGTAATCCAGGTCCAAAGAGATAAAATCCAGACCAAGATTTTGCTTCAACCAACTAGTTGAGCACTCTGTGACTGAGACTCTTAATACTCAACTGGTTGGTCTGGATTTTTACTCTTTGGACCTGGATTACCCACCACTGCATGGACGTGTCCGGAAAAGTAAAGAGTATCCCTCTGCTTTGGCCAATAAAACCAATAGTAATTATTTTTTGCTTCCTTTTAACTTTGTTCTTCTTTATTCTGCAGTACGTCGTGTACTCTTCTATCCATCCATCCATCCATTCATCAGCTGATAATCCATTACAAGGTTGCAGGACCCTTGAAGTGGTATTAATGATGTTTTTAAGTTATTGTTAAAATGAATTATAAGTCAATTATCTCGAGAGACCTTTCCCTTTGTTGCCTTATGTATGAAGGCATGTTCCCCATTATCATAATAATTGCTTTTGATCGTAGCTTTACTAACCCCTTTTTGAAGTCAGGGTGTGATTTTTGTTTGTATTTAAACAACCTGAACCTTGAGACCTACCATGCTTATTAAAAGTTAAACTGTTACTCTAGCATCAAACTGTATGTCGTTTTATGGAAATATATTGCCAATAACCTCATAAAGTCTGCTTTAACAAAGAATGAATAGGCAGCATAATAACCTCAACATTTCAGCTCAGCATTTAAAAGCAGTGCCAAGGAATCCATACCGAGTGCATTTCACACTGAGGAAATAAAGGCTTTTTTATTGAAATTTCCAGTGAAACATTGCTTATGAAAGGGAAATCAACATCAATTCTACTTCAGCTATCTCTGCATGACCTTGCATGCTAAAATGATATGCACCTGAATGAATATTACTTACAGTTTTCCAAACCATGCAGTACATTATTTCATTTTGAGTGATGACTCTCACCATATAGTTCTGCATGTTGCAGTGTTTTTAAAGCTTGGCAATTCTGTGTTTTTTTAGGGTAACTCTTACATCTTTTAATGATAGTTATCATTCTGAGCTCATACAGCCTTGCAATAAAATGCTTAGATTTTTGCAAATGCCATAAATAATGTAAATTGTCAGACTTTATGATTACAGTTAAAAGACGGATTGAGCATATCATTAAGGATATTAGGAAGCACAAGCATATCACTATGGATATTAAAAAACACACAAAACATAAAAACATGAAAACCATAACTGTGAACTCCTTTTGATTTCTCAAGGGTCATTTTGGAACTAGAAATAAATACTTTAAAAAATTCCAGCCAAATGCCAATTAGAGACAAGACTTTTTCATCCATCACACCATTATCACCCTAACCTCCTTCTTATTGTACTTTTTAAACAATATCAGAAGATTGCTAAAAATGCATTATAAAGGAAACAATCTGGTGTCCTTAGATAAAGAAGTAAGTTTAGTCTGTTTGTTATATGCCGTTTAATGATTATAATATTTTAACCAAAATTGTTATGTAAATGATTTGTAGGGGACATGGAGTCGATAGGACAAGATCAACAGGGGGCTCCCTAGGGTACGGCACCCAGGGTCGTAAGCCCTTCTGCCGGATGACTCCAAAGGACACTGCCGCCTTCATCTGGGTCTCCAGAGAGGGTAAAGAGCAGGGCACTGAAGATGGGGACACCTTCATTCCAACAGCCTTCCCAGTCCACCAACTCCTGCAGACGTCTTGTTTTATGATGGGAATCAATCAGGATAGCCCTGGCTGCATAAGCAGGACCGTGATCTACTACTAGTTTTAGCTGGAAAACATGGAAGGTGGGATTGACCTTGTACTGTGATGGTAATTTGAGACATTGGGATATATGGAGTTAATATGTCTAACAATCAGTAAAAGGATAATGAATCATGGAGCTACCTTCTTAATAGGGTACCAAAGATGATGTCCCAGGTGGATAGCCTGATTTCCTGACCGGGCTGGTACGGGATGGCAGGATTCCAACACTGATCTTCACTGCACTGCAACTATTCATCATGGGATATCTGGACTTACAATGTATCCAGATGACAACCTCATATGTACATTGAGGTTTGGCAAAACTCATTGGAGATCCTATCCACGGCCATTAGGATAGAATTAGATTTCTGAGATATATTTTCATTGCAAGGGAGAACATGAACCTAGGTGACCAGAACTAGGATCAGAATGAATTTCTTGTAATACAGGGAGGCATACTAAAGCAGGTCTTTTGAGGAGGACACCCAGTAGGAGTTGGGTTAGACTGGAGGCCCTGTTGGGTCTAATCCATGATATAACCAAATGGATGAGATGATGCATGTGGGAGGGAGGATGCTGTCCTGCTCCAAATAGGGCATCAGCCTTAGTGTTCTTGGATCTGGTCCTGTACAACAGGTGAACTGGAATCAACTGACGGCCATCGTCCCTGAGGGATATTTAATCTTTTGGCAGGCTAAATGTACTTAGAAGCTTGATGTGTTAGAAACAAAAATGTGTTAATCTCCTCAAGACAGTGCCATGAATTCTCAAAAGTCATTCAAATGGCAAGGAGTTCTCTGTGGCCAATGTCATAATTCTTTTCCAGGAAAACTTCCTAGAAAAGGAATGCACATGGGTGCAAGTTAGGTCGCTAACCTTGCCATGGGACAAAACCTTCCCCACTCTCGACTCATGAAGCCTTTACTTTGGTGACAGAAGTTGTTGAGGGATCAGAATGTTTCAGAATAGGTGCATGGTGAATCTACATCCCCATAGTGGCCCAGTCCTCCTATTCCAGCTGAGTTTATGGGAAATGCCCTTTACCAAGGCTGTGAGAAGTACAGCAACAGAACTGCAACTATGCAAAAGAATTTGAAATCAAAATTTGCAAACCCCATAAATTTCCTTGATTTCTAAAATTTGTATCCAAATGCCTTGATTTTCACAATTTTTCTGTCCAGTCATTGATTGCTGCCATTTTCAACAGGTCCATTTGCCCTCTTAAAGCATTCACCTTCAGCATAGTCTAGGAATCTGGCTACAGACCTATTTCCCCGTGATTTCATTCACGCCATGAATACAATACAAGGCTGAAGACAGACAAAGAACAAACTGGCAGCAGCAAGAGAGATAGATGGATGGACGAAGCCTTGGTGCAGTTCCTCCTGAATATAATTTTCCATAACTTGAGACTCAGACATGGATAATGGATAAATATGACCCCTAGGGGAAGTGAGTCAGATAAGCAGATTAATGGCATAATCCCAGGGTTGATGTGGAGGGAGGCATGTAGTCCACTGTTTGCTAAAGGCCTCTCTGCTAAATCTTGGGAACTGGAGTGTCAGAAGATACTGGACTTTCTGCATTTAACCCTGAAAGAAGCAATTTCTTTCTCAGGCAATTAGCTCTTTCTATAACCATAGGAGAAAGGGATTATGGCGTGCTGAATACTGGAGGGCAATTCTATGGCAACAAGTGCCAGAAATTCAGCATAGAGTAGACCCACCTGTAGTGTAATAGTATATTAGTCTGAGTGTTCCTGTGATCTAGCTGGTGAAGTCTTCTGCTGATAAAGAGGAACGCCATTGGGGGACTAGAATCTGGTAATGCTATATCCGATTCTTCCTTACTGGATTCTGATCCAGAATCGGTAGGGCTCTGACATAGATATAGTGGTTACACTATGATATTTGTACCAGAATTCTAATTTGTTGAGTGGGGACTGGTGGACAAATCATAGTCACCACAAGCTTGCCTGGACGGCGAGATCTAGTCAGGCTACTGTACAGGCATAGATGTTCCGCTCTGCAAATTCTCTCTCATGTTGACAGGCACCCAAGCTGCATGTGTTCCACCACATCAGTACGCAGTCCAACTTGTGCAGATGGAAGAGTGTCCGGCTCATTGAATGTAGTGGGGATTAACCCTCTGGTTCAAAGGATGTTGTCCGCATGGCTTTCTATGCAAATCAGTTCTGAGCCTAAAGAATCATACTTATAAACTAGCTCAGCCTGGTATGGCCGCCGAAATACAGTAAGCAGGTTGTGGTCATGTCAGTTTCTGGCACCCAAATGGCTGTGGCTCACCATACAGCTTTCTCTCTTAGCAATAATATAAATAGCGTGATCAGAAAAGTGCCATTGGGACACACTATGTGCTGATTCACAAAGTAGGAAGTCTTTTATTTATTCAGTGACTCATCATATTTATCTGATGTACTTAGCTAAACATTTTTGCTCACCACTTGAAAACTGCCAAAATGAGAGCAAAACCAGCCTTTATTCCACAAGATAAATGGAACATTCACTGGGAACAGTGGGGGCTGATATCCCAAATAGATCTAGAAGAGGATTAATATGACTGCAAGAAATTACCCTGCTCTCTGTCAGGCCATACCTGAGGTGGTAAATCTCCAAGCAGGAAAAAAGGCTGTCCAGAAAATCCAGTAATAAAAGCGCCATTTTCAATTTTGCTAATGACAACCCGGATGAGCCAATCTACACTTTTTGGCCAAAATGAAGCTTGTAAATTCTGGATTGTAAGCTTAACCGAAGGTCTGAACATAAACATGTTAGCTTCCCAAGGGACAATTGAAGCCGATGAAAAGTCCAGACCTTGATCCAATAGAAATATTGTGTTTGAATCTGAAGTGAGGCATTCATGTAAGAAGGCCCACCTACATTACTAAGTTGAAGTAATTCTGTAGTAAGGAAGAATGGGCTGAACTTTCCCCAGGCTAATATATGGGACTGATCAGCAGTTACATTTAATGTTTGGTTGATGTCATTACTGCTCATTGGGTTTGCAACAGTTACAAGAAGCAAGGGTTTACAAACTTTTCCGACAAAGATATTTAATGTTGGATTTTGTCGACCAAAAACCAAAGTCGAGTGCAAAGTGGTGGGAGAACAGAAATGGCTTTATTTATTTAATGCAAAAATGGGAGCAGGAACAGTAAACCAGACCGGGAGGGGGTCAAAATGAGAGTTTTGGGCAGAAAAGAGGAATGGCATTAATGAAAGGACTGAGGAACACAGGACTGGGAAGCACTTTTATACAAGATTAACAAGGGGACAAATGAGAGGCAGCTGGCATGAATAACACAAGAGGTAAGACAAACGATTTTAGTTCAAACAAGAGGAAAACATTTTAGTTCAAATTTATGCACAATAAAGAAGGTTATTTTAACGTGAGTGGTGAAGCTGGGAGAGAAGCAGCTGCTGTAATCCCTCATCTATAGCCGTGTCTCACTGTGGGTGTGGTCCTGTGGCAACATGCTGGCCAGCTCTCCAAGACACCGTTCCTAATGCCTGACAGGCGGCTGCTGTCCAAGGTCCTGCACTGGCAATATATAGCAGAGCCCAGCTGCCTGTCAGGCATGGGTCAGTTAATCAGTATTTCCCTGTCAGTCAAGGAGATAAAGAGCTGGTGAGTGAGGGAATGAGGAAACGAACTGGAGGCTTCACCAGAGGAGCGAGTGGACAAAGCACTGTTCCCAATACTGGCTGAGACGCCTGGCATTGGTCACATGACTTCAGGATGGCGGCACAGCAGGAGAGACAGGAAAAAGCATATTCGGATTCCATGTGATAGAAGACATAGATCCAAACTTCCAAGAAGAACCACTTCAGAGAATACAAAAAAGCCTAAGTTTATGGGTCAGATTCTGTAAAGAATCCAAAGAAGAAGTGCTGCTCTAGCTGTTTTTATCCATATAAAAATAACGCAGAACCAAGACCATTCTGTGCATCAATTCATGTCCAACTGTTCAAACATCTTGTCTTGTTTTACATTTTAGTTTCATCATAAATTTTATGTGTTTACTTGGATATAACAATGAGTATTTTTGAAAATGCTGTCAAATTTCCCTTAATTGCGAGGGCACTTACATGGTAAACAAAAAAGGGCAAAATGTGTTTTGTCATAAGAAACCATTTTTTGGCGATTGTATGTTATAGATAGCAACACTGAATGTGAACGTTAATATGAATACATGCAATGATGGCCACTCCACCTCTCTTCTGACTTTACGCTCTGTGAAGTATTTTTGAGTGCAACGAATGACCATTGAAGGTTGCAGCACGGGAAAAAAAAGAATAACAAACTGCCATAATGAATGGAATTATTATGAATATAATGCAGTAAGCTCCTCATACATTGCATGTGATTGAAAATAGTCCTGGCTGAAGAAAAGAATAAGAAAAAATGATTTATGATAAGTTAATGCAGCCAAGATAAATCAATTCCAGCCTGTCCTGTTTATTGGTGACCCAGATCAGAGGTTATAATTCAAAGCCAAAGGAAAATATCAGAGTGAAACAGAAAGGTCAGGCTTTATTCGAATCTGCCAAAGGTTAAGATTGATATGAACAATACCAAGCTTATCTCATACTTAATGAACAAAACTCTCTTTCTACTTAGGTTTCAATTTAGCTTTGAATAGCACAGGGAAAATCGTTGTTGTTAAATAGCCTTTAATTACGTGTGTAATTTGTAAACATTTGTTTCTATTGTGAGCTAATGAACAGTCAAGGGGAATTTTCTATTGAGTTTTTTTTTGGGGGGGGGGGGTTGGTTTATGGCTAAGGGTTTGCCCTTATGCAGGTGGTTTCGCACTCGGCCGAATCTCCCGAAAGCCTAATGTTCGGTGGCAAGGCCTCTTACTGATTTGGAGTTAGAAGTATTGAACATCCATACCATCACTTAAATTTAACATGGCTAACGTATCGGGCATGGCGTCGACAAATTAATTATTATTTGTCCAAAAAAAAAGTGTACTCTTCAACAACGTCTTGTTATGGAAGAGCCTCCATGGGAATCATAATGACGTCTTGGGTCTCATGGATATGTTGCAGGCAGGCGAGAGAGAACTTTAGGAGGCAAATTAAATTATGCGGATTACACGTTCATGGCACTTGGCATGCTGGCACTGAAGCAAAGATGACAAGAGCACAGGTGAAAATGTTTTGTCACATCTTACTTGTCATGATTACACGTCCATGGAGGGAATGTGCAAGGCAGGCGAAATAGCTGAAGAAAATTCCCCAGTAGTAAATACACAAGGTGCATGCATTCGTGGGGAATTAGTACTCATTGCAGGAACTTGAGATAGATAGAATATTACTAATCTTAATTATATTTATAAATGTACTCATATTCCTTGTTATATGTTTGGGAGAAGAAGAATAATTATAAAAAGAATGAATCAATGAATCATCAAGAATGTCAAGAATGCCTGAAAGAGCACAGATAAAATAAAATGTCTGGCATTAAAGTACAGAATATGTCTTTAATTTGAATATACATTAAAAACATATCATTATAAAAGAGCAAACAAAACATAAATAAAACCACAAGGATTGAACTTATGTAAAAACATCTTCGTTGGTAGCTATAAAAAATTATGTGAATAATTTTAACATATCCTGTCCAGGATGTACCCCAACCTGGTGCTCTATGCTGCTTGCTCCAGGACCTTGACAATACTGACTAGGATAAGGTATATGGATGGATGGATAATTTTAAAAAGAATGATATTATCTTGTCTTATCAGTTATGCTACTCTCCACTGAAGACATGAAGTTATGCTTGTCATTCACTGAAGGTTGACTCACTGGTTTTCATTATAAATTGTATTTTTTCATTAAGCTCAGATGTAGCTGTTGCAAACTGGGGTTTCTTGACAGGTCTACATACACAGCCATCAAACTAGCCACATCAAGAGATGTATGACTGACCTCCTTGTCGGCCAGTCAGCCCTATCAGCATGACGTTCCTCTGCCTGTACTCATATCTTTCTCACTTCCATTGTCCTTTAGCTGCAGATGTCACCTCCAGAAAATGCCACGTTGGTAGACCTAGAGCTATTGTCACCATCTGTAGTCAGTCATCCGGCAATGTCATTTCCACTGCTTTCACTCCACACTCTTTCCACCAAGCTGTCACTTTTTTTTCTAATTTCATTAGCCTTAAGTTTGAGGTTGATTCTGACAGTGGCTGTATGCCAACTTACAGAAACTGAAACTTGCAATTATTGAGAACCATGCCCTAGAACTGCTCAGCCCTAGATGGTATGAAATAGTCCCAGACATTTTATATATTATTAAAACGTACGTAAAGTTTACATTTCATCCTAATTATGTTTGACATTTTGTCTCAGTAGCTTTAGTACCCACTAGCCATACTATGATACAAGCATGTGCCACATAACGATGTTCCAGTCAATAACGGACCACATTTATGATACTGGTCCCGTACGATTATAACAGAGCAGAAAAACTCCTATTGTCTAGTGACATTGTAGCGCAACACATTACTCACGTGTTTGTGGTGACTTACAGCACAGCTTATACAATTATGTACAGTACATAATACTTGAGAATGACAATAACTATGTTTCCGGTCCATGTATTTACCATACTGTACTTTTTATCATTATTTTACAGTGTAGTCTTTCTACTTATATAAAAAGTTTACTGTTGCCTGTGTGTAGTAGGCTATACCGTCTAGGTTTGCATAAGTATATTCTATGACGTTCGCATACTGATAAAATTGCCTAACATAAAATTTCTCAGGACATATCCCTGCCATTAAGCGACATATAACTATACATAAAATGGGGTAGCTCTCAGCCTTCTGCCAGTTCGCCATGTTTGTCATGTCAGGTCCCAAGCGCCCGCCCCCCCCCCCCCCCCCGCCCCGCTCGCCCCCCCCACCCCGTCTTTCCCCCCCCCCCCCCGCCCCCCCCGCTCCTGCCCCCCTCCCCCCCGCCGCCGCCCCCCCCCCCCCCCCCCC
>JAODKM010000016.1:12536022-12551534 GCA_026780845.1 Petrocephalus sullivani | reverse complement strand
GGAGGAAGGAAAAAAAAGAAGAAGAAAAGGAGAAAAAGAAAAAAGGAAAAGCCCCAGAGATGCTGGGCACCCCTCCCATAAATAAAGCCAATAACTTCTGTCCAACATGTTTTGGGACAACCAAAGATGTCCCATCATGCAGGCCAAATAGCCTGGCTGTGTCTTTAGGCTGCAGGCACAGCTGAGAGCACCCACAGGAAATTCACACAGCACGTGCAAGAACATGCAGCCTGCACGCATGGAGACCCTACCTACGGCGGCACGCCCCACCTACGACTAGGGCTGTCACATTTCATGCAGAAAAATAAAGGACGCCTACCATGGTGGGGTTAGGGTTAGGGCACAACCACCATGTGCCAAGGGACGCACCAGTGCTGGTAAATCGAAACTTAAACCACGGCCTCAATTAAGTATTACGATTCATACTTAATATTTGAAATACTTTATCATCAATGGACATACAAATAAATGGAATGAAAAACTTCAGTTATTATCTCCTATTGGTGATTAAATTACCTACGGCGGTACTCTCGCGGCGCCGCTGGGACACCCCACCCACAACGGCACACCCCATCGCTCATTTTTTATTCCACAGTATACGCTCTGGTGGGAATAAAAGGGATTCACTTAGTTTACAGTCGTTCAAGTTGACATTTATATTCCATTTATAATGTTATTTATTAGCTAAGCCTTTGTTTTATGAAAATAGACAGAACAAGAGCACAACTCTTCTCATAATCCTGCCATTATAAGCCCACTTTGGCTACCATTAACCAGCTGTTGCCCTGCCATTACACTGCTAATTATTTTGAATTTCTTTTCAGTGATTTTTAATAGGATTATGCAGAATACTTGTTTTTTATGTTTATATATAGCCTCTGCCCCATCAAAATTGTTTTCTTATATGTGGGTTTGAGAGTAGTGCAGGTATCCATCTTGCTGGATGAAGTCTAACTTGAAGTTTCTGTTTTTAAAAAATACCTGCTTTACCCTTAGATAAAATAAGTAGCTCAATATGAGGTCACTAGAGGTTTATGAATAGGGGGACTCAGCTTTTACCAGGAGCGTCAACTTTCAATGGAAATTAATGAGAAGACACTATCTAAACTAATTGGTGTACATTTATTCAGGGGCAGTAGAGTAAGGAACATTTTAGGGAGGGGGTTTATGCTCCTTAAAACCATCATAGCAACACCCTGAAATGAGTATACATTAAGAAAATAAATAATGCGAATTGTCCTTGAAGACAGCACATCCAGGAGATACCCACCCTTGTGCCCCATACTGCCTGGTATTGGTCAAAGCACCCCCCCCCCCCACCCCCCACGACCCTGAACAGGATAAGTGCTTAGAAGATAAATAGATGTTCTACAAAAATGATTAAAGATTTTTGGCTTAGTCATTGATGGTGTCCATACTATGAAATGTTTGTGATATGGTGTAATTCATGCCCTGAAGTGGCCCAACATTAGTTCAGGGTTAACCTTTGCCTTGGGTCCTATGCTGCGTGGGATGAGCTCCAAATGGATGGACGGATAGAATGATGGATAGCTGTAATTCTGCCTCTAATTGATTTCCCTGGTTGCTTCTGCGATTCTTTCTCCAATGCGCCGGTCTTGCTTTCATGAGCCTGTACCCATAATGTTATAGGCCTCCACGATGCATGAAATGAGTACCCTTCTAAGTACCCTTCATACCTCTAAGTGCCCAAGCCTCTCCATTCTTAGTGTCTGATTTGTGTGCCTCCAGCGCCTGCCAGCTCATTGCGATTTGCCGTTTCCTGTGGCCCCCGTGCGTCCGCCAGCATCTCCATTTCTCTGACCCGAGTGTCCGGACTCATCTTTGCTTTTGGAGATGTGCCAACTCATGCCGAAAAAAGCCTCTTTGTCAAAGCCGGATTCTGCCACTAAATATCTTGTTCCTTTCTGTGTGGCTCTCTGGTAATATCCCTAAGGGAGATGGTGCCCGTAGGGACAGAGGCACTCAGAGTGGACTTAGAGGTCTCTTTCTCCAATAGTTGTGCTTGTTACTTACCTTACTTGTGGCTTACTTATGTCATGTTTTGTGTCTATAGATGAGAGACAGCGTGATGCTTTCACCTAACTGCATACATTTTTGGAAACACTCCAACATCTTCACTGCACTCAACAGCAAAATGATTCCTGTGATGATGCGGACCTCTCATACTTACAGTTGCACCCTATTTTATTGATACAGTCATAATTACACCATTGAAAGCCTTGATTTCAATGATTGACTTGAGTTTAGTGGCACTAAAACACTAGTGTCTCCTCAGTACCAAGAGTGCCATTTGTTTTTATCCTTGCAAATCACTTAAAGACATATACTTTCTTTTTGAAATCAAAATTTGAAGTAGTCTGTCTTTACAAGTATGTCCCATACATTCGGAGCACTGGTTGTGGCTCTGGAAGAAAAACGGGCAAAAATTTCATAAAAAACACAAAATGTTAATCACTGAATAGTTTTACCTGGGTAATACTTGCAAAAGAATGCGCCACAATTTTCTCAAGCAAAAGGTTCATTTCCAGTCTCAATAATTTTGGAAATTCTATAATGTTAACATTGTTAACGTTAACCTACTTAACCTATTACGTTAACCTATTACGGCAGGTATTTAAGGTAAAATGTGTATAGCTTTTGTACAGTATTTTATTCATTTTCGGCTGAATTCAGGTGATTATAGGTGAGGGAATGCTTATTGTGTTTGTATTTCATTTTCCCAGATCTCACCTTATGTTTGTTATATATAATATGCGTAACCTTGGAGGAATCTGTGTTTCATAGGTTTCCACATTCTCTGGAGATGCTACAATGTAGAAAGTGGGTAGTATTTCACGGGGAAATATTGTAATATGGTATACCATTATGACTGAAAAATGTATCCAATTATAATGTGAGAAAAAACTCTTGTCATAATGCTCCCCCTGAAAATAGATTACATTTTTGAGTGCTATAGCAGTGAAAGAAAATTGCTTTTTTTCTCCAAATTAATTTTTTAAACTTATTTGGCAGTTGAATTCTCTGTAATGATTGGAAAGATAAATGATGCCTGTTTGCCTTGGAATCTAGATTATTCCCTTAATGCAATTTTGTATATAAAAAAAAACAAACAAAGATAATGATTGTAAATGAAGCAATGAGCTGATATTCATTATTTCGGATATATGTAGGTATCAGGGCACATTTGGTGTTATTTGTCGAAAGGGCAAGGTGGACCCGCACATCAGGACAGACTCGCATTGGTTGTGTAAAATGCGGAAATAATTCTTCATCTTGTGCAATAGTTCAAACATCTGGTTTCTTAAGATATGCAGTATTTGCTGCAATTGCATTCTAGAATTTGGTTTTACTTAATATTGTGTGCGACTTCAGAATTAGCCTTTTCTCCCCACATACAGTTATATTTTTTCCAGAGAGTACAATGCCATTTGTCCTTTTAGATTACTGCCCTGTCTTGAGGGGAAAAAATAAAATATTCTGCTTTGCGATCATTTCCGTTAAACACGCTTCAACAGTTTGATCATCTTCGCGTGTCTAATAGGGACAGGAGAATATATCTAAATCTAACATCCTCCAAAGATTAGACTAACCACAGGCTTGATTTTAAACCATTTCTTTAACCAAGAACAAAATGTACACCGTCAAGGAGACCAATTTTAAAAATAAAGTGGGTTGTCATGACAGCAGCTTGAGGATGTGAAGGAAAAACAAGTTCTCTAATGCGTAAAAAAAAACCTCGCAGATGTAAAGCGAAGAAGCGGTGCTTGACCAGGGGAAACAAAATGGTCAGCGGGTGGCTCCAGGGTTGAGAGAGTCTGTATGAAATGACAGCCTTTCCAACCCGGGAACATACACTCTGAGAGGGCAGAGCAACTAACAAGATGCAGCGGAGAAGTTCTCCTGCACAGTCACATCTAAATCCAAGTCTTAATGGTAGTTCTGCACGACCCCTGGAAGAAGCAGCACAGGTTCATTTTTTATGCCTAATTGGTCTTCTTGGGACTTTAGGTTTACAACATAATTTCTATATTCGCCAACACATCCTGAGTAAAATAAGTTGAATATATGAATACTGTATCAGATATGAAAATAATTGCGTCTCCTAAAGATACAAATGCACAAAGTGGACTCCAGAGTCCGTGAGACTTCTCTGTTCCACTAGTGCTCATTGGACATGAGGGGATGGCATCAATCTAAGAAAATAATCCAAACTCCACTCCGCTTTTCCCAAATGTTCAAGAGCATTATAAGAGCAGCCAGCAACCACTGTGCATCTTAGATGTGAGCCGCAACCGAATGTGATGAGAGGAAAATTACTTACCCTTAATAAGACTTTTCAGATCACTTGATTTGCATTGTATTCTACTCAATTGCCCACAATGCTCATATATTTAAATGCAATATAGAATTTTATCTACATTGTACATGTCTTATATACTTAGGATTCTACACACAATTGTGTATCTGACTCATGCTTGGGGATGTCTACATTAATATTAATCGTTGTAAGAGCTAAGTAAACTAACTGACAAGAAATTAGATAGTACAGAATATTACTTGAGCAAAATTCAATTTAGCCCAATAAATAACATACCATTTGGTTTTAAGCATTTAGCTAATGTGTGTTTGTGGACATTGTCACGTGCAGCCAGAACAGCGAGACAGAGGGAGGCATTCGCTCCCAGAAGGGTGTGCTTATTTATTGCCAGGGTAGGCCAGTGCCGGAGGCATGGCTGTCTGTCAGGGCACGCTTGCTGTTGGGCAGAACCTCTGGGGTGAGCCAGGAAGATGGACGGTACAGCAGAAGTTGGTCCGCATCTGGGTTAGAGAAATTGACCATACGGCCAGTTAGCAGAAAGTGCATCTATACGGCTCACCTCAGTGTGGGAGTGCTCCTTAACACCATAGGGAGATCCAAGTCAATTCCCTTCAGCTTGGTGTTGTTCGGGTATTGTGGCTGCCCCGTCCTGCCTCATGGTGTTCCCTCCATACCCTGATTCTTCTGAGGCCACGTCTTCACAACAGGCAGATAGTAGTTTGGCACTGAGGTGACCAAGCCTCTGTGCCTGTGATTAGAAGGTCGCCAGTTTGAGCCCAGCTTCGACAGAATGGTCACATGTCCATGGACCCTTAAGCAGGGCCCGCCAGCCCCAGCCCTCTGGGAACCACAAGGTGACTGCTCATTTGCTATGACCCCCACCTCTGTGGAGAGCAAGATGGGCCAAAGAGAAGGTTTCTCCATTATAATCATCAGATCAGAATAAGCTGTCTGACTCCCTTTCAAAATATGCAGTACATGATATCACGTTAACTTGGCTTCTTTTTCCAGATTAGTAATGGCGAGCTTATACTGTAGTCACTAAAACCAACCGGAGCACATGAACAGTGGATCTATGCACTGATAATTTTCTGTGTTATTGGGGTATGCTTGGTGCACTCATGCAGTTTTGGATAAGAAGGTGAAAGCATATGCCTCACCTCTACCAATTTACTGTAACCTACTTAATTGTCTCCTACTGTAGCACACAGATGGAGTCGGAACACTAAATGGACCATCTCATCACACCCCAGAATCAGCTTGCATCACCCCATTGGTGGCCATTGCCTCCTGGTGGCACTTTGCTATATATTATATTTTAAAACACATTCAGTACCCAACCTGTCCATATACACTTCCAGGTGGAACATACAGTTTGCCTAATATCCTTAATAAGATCAAATTTCAATTTTTAAGATCAGATCACTATTCAACCAGTTATGCACACACTATTTACATTAAAGTTGCATAATTAAATATTATATACAAATATTTTATATGTTTTTATACTATAAAAACGAGCTCATGTATTTTGCCATCAATATTTGTTTTTAATCATTCTTGCATAAGCATGTCGTCCTAAACTTTACTTGTATCTCTATCTATTTTAAGGAGAATGACATTTCCCTGGGGGTGAAAAATGATTGATTTTTGCCTAAATGACAAATTTTCCCTCAAGATTGACTGAGATTTTTCAAGTAGCCTCAGATGATAAGTGAACCTATTAGGATAAAGAATGCAATCTGCAGAAAATGTCTCATGCGGACGGAGGTCACAGGAATATCAGCATGTCATGTGGTGTGATTCATCAGCTTTATCGTACTTATTTGTTAGTTACAGAAAACTAAAAGCAACCATATATCATCCCCTAAGTCCTCTATAAAAGCAGTGACATGGCGGAATAATATTTTTGGTGAATCCGTCTTATTTTAATAAATTAATATCAGTCTATTCTGGAACCCAACATTCTATATTTGGAGGTTTTACAAAGCATAACATTATTATACCGTATATTCAGGCAAAAGTGTAATTGTTTGTTGAAAAGTATAATTTTGTTGTCGTACGTGCGCATTTCAGTAATAAGCTCATTATTAGCATTTTTTATTCTACAATTTGTAGAGAGTTACTTCAAATTGCTGATCAAACATCTCAGCCATGGCCATGTGCTCAGCGGCTCCTCCCGTCTCGCTAAATATTAGGCATAAATCAGCCTATGCAGTGGAATACAGACAGTCGCGTTATTGTGTGTATGCGCGCTGCGTAATTTAGCACAGTTGTGCAAGATGTCTAATCTAAGATTTATTGCCCATTAGTCAATTCTGAAAGTCATTAGAGTTCACTGCACTCCCGGCCTGACATTTTATTAGGATAAATTTCTTCTCACAGCACGCACTACTATGAACTGAACGAATCAACGGACTTATATAATATGACATTATGCCTATAACACTAAAAGCTTGCTGAACAAATTTTTCTTTTGCTCTTTTTTTAGGACCTGCACAGGTTAGATCCAGCACTATGCATCACACCATCACTGTATTTCGGCTAATGCTGATGTCATGTGAAGGGCCGCCCATAGCTCGAGGCCTTCACAGCGTGTTCCATTAGTCTTCCAGGACCCCGAGGAGCACGGCGGCAGAAACAAATATGAAGTCTGGAACATTCTTTAAATAAATTGAAGCAGAAACGTTTTATGTGTAATATACAAAAAAAATTAAAAATAAACATTGTATTCCTGGACAGCTGTCGGCCACAGCAGCCTTATTAAATCCTACTTCTAATCAAGGACTTTCATGGGACATCACACCTGCTAAATGAGCTGTAATCAAGTCTGGGATGTAGAAAAGATACACTGAAGCTAAATCATTAGCCATATGCCATAACATATCTAATATGCTTTGAAAGAATATTGTTTTTCAAGCTGTAGAAAAAGACATTTTACAGGTACGGCACCATTCATTCATTTATATGTGAAATTTAAATTATGTATAATATAGTGTTTATTCTATATATATATATATATATATATATATTCAACTCCTGTATGTTGATGTTCTAATACAGATACAGGTCACCCTCATCTGCTTCACCAGGAATGATCATCTCAGCATACTCTAGGACAAGCATAATGAATGCCATCAATACTGTTTAGATCTTCCAACCTACCTTCCCATTATACTGCTATGCCACCTACACTGAAAAAAAATACATCAACAGAAGGAAATACGTGAACAGGACAAATAAGCAATTCCATCGGAATGGGCAGAAATGTAATTATTCATGACACTTATTTCATTACAATCCAATTTTATGCAACCTTGGTGCCTTGTCAAGTGAAATGGACATTAATAATTTTAAATTAAACAAAATGGTAAAGTTTATTACATTGTGGCTTGTCATTTTTATGATGTCTGAAGTCATTGAATTAGTGGTGACGAGGCTAAAAATGACAGGAAAAGATATTTAGTGTATTTGGAGTATGGGTCATAGGTTACTGTTGTCTCAGGTGAGGAAGGAAGTGGTCCATGATTTACGTTTTTATTGATTGACTGTGCTCACGGTGTGAACAATCTCGTCTACATGTTGCTTCGTTGGGCTTGAAATGAATAGCTTTGCTTGAAATGAATAGCTCTGTAAAGGTACTGCACTGTAGGTCTGCAAGGCCCACAGTGCTGCAGTAATTCTTCTGTCCCTGGGTTGCTGGGGAGAAATATCATCTGTTGTTCCTGGCAGGCTTCCTTTAAGGGTGGTAGATTTCCCAGAAATGTACCCCTGGTGTAAGCTAATTCAATGAGTCAGAAAGCCTGGAGTCAAGGTCATCAAGATTTCAACCTATAAAGCTTGCCTCAATGTGAGGATGATCAATTGTCACTGTAAAGGCAGCACGTTTATTTTGGTGAAGTCGGAGACAATTGCTGCCTAGTGACTATTCGGAAGTACATAAACTGCTGCAGGATATTTTGGAAGCAAGGCTTATCTTCAAGCACCCTACCCACATGAAATTTACCCATTATGTCAACAAGAAACAAAAAAAAAGTGCATTGTTTGCATGGAATATCATACTCATGGAATTTCCCATCATGATAATGAGAAAGCAATACCAATCAAAGACGATTATGAAGTTAACCCTGTTTTTACCAAATATGTATTTCCATCCATTGTCTGTAACCTGGGCCTTTCGGGTCGCGTGGGGTCTTCCTATCCCGGAAGCTAGCAACCCTGGATGGGGTGCCAACCCATAGCAGGGCACACTCACACACACATACCTACAGGCAATTTGGCAACTCCAATTAACCTCAACCTCCAATTGATCTCAACATGATTTTGGACTGTGGGGACATGTGGACCCATGTGGAAACTCGAATCCCCACAGTGCAAACCACTGCACCACCATGCCACCCCAAATATGTAGTTCCTGAGCTGCAAACTGAAAAGTCACTGTACTTGCTGTATAAAGTTTTTCTAATGACCTATATTATAATGATAGCTAGTGGTGTTAGCAGCGTTTAGCCTACCCAGGGATAACCCTAATAGACTTATTTGAGTATGACAGGATACTCTTTGGCTTTAGTAATACCCCTGTAGCTTTTTGGAATGTAGAGGAACTTTGTCTCAGCAACGTTTCTGTTAAAATAGGTACATGTGTTACTATATTACCTGACCTCTCTACCTATCTGTGGCATCTTGGCCAGGTCCTTCATAATCTGGCCCCGTACCAACTTCTGGCAAATGCCATCTCCTTCAGACCAATATCATTTACACAACTTGAAAGCAGAGCATCCAAAGACCCTGGAAAGAATGGAATAAGGAAAAAGAGATTAGTACCTTGAACATATAGAAGCTGTGGGAGGCGTAGTGGGCTTTATATTTACATAAAACAGAATGATATGATTAATTTTGCCTTTTAAACCTCTGTGGAAGTGCATTAATCCAGATGTGTTTCCTTCATTGGCACTGTTATTTCCACATTATAATATTTCATGTGTGTCCTCTAAGCAGCCCATAACAGTTTAGCTAATTTATAGCAATATAATAAGACATTTAAAAAGTAGTTATATATTTAGGAGGCAAAGACTCCCTCCCCAAGATTACTGAGCATGTAAACATTCTTTTCAATGACACATGGTGCATGTCAGTGGTGACAGTGGGCATTCAGAATGGGCCACATTGCCTCTAGGCATTATGACTCACTTTGAAGTCATTGATCATTAATATTTTATTAATCTTGCCTGTACAGTTTGGTCTCCTGGGTGCAGAAGGGGGATTGACATTAGTCACATGTCTGTCACAGCGCCCAATTTGTTTCACTCGCTGACTGCCAGTACATGGACGGTGGCTCCCCGGGGGATTCCCTAAGCAAAGTTCTCCTAGCTCGAAAACTCGGTGAGACCTCATCCTCAGGATTTATATAGGTGGAACTCCATATATCACATATTCTGGAAGGAAAATTATTGTTGAAGTTCTGAAATTCTCGTGCAATTACACAGTAGCACAAGTTTATTTTGCAAAAAAAATGGTTAAACTGAAATAAATGAATTAACGTGCAGTTTAATGTATGTCTTCCTTCACCGATCCAGCCGCTTTCTGCTTACTTATCTGCACTGGGCACAAGTTACGGACAAAGCCATGGTGGGATGCTAGCCCAGGGCAGGGCACACAAACACACTACAGGTAATACGAAGATGCTAATTTACCTAATTGCATAGCCATTGACTGCAGGAAGACACCAGAGGGGAACATAAACACACCGACTGAGTGAAACCCCCAGTCCTGAGCGTAAACAGCGCAACCCATTGAGCTGCTGTGCCACTATGCCGTAAACCATAATAAAATAAAAACAAAAATATATCCAGATCATTGTAAATACTAGACCAATGCTGTCATTCGACAAGGTATGTTGCCAGATTTATTTCTCATTTTGTACATTGTCAAGAAATCAATTAAATTTTATTTAGCATGAACATTTTCACACTTCATTTGTTGGGGTTTATAAAATCCGTACATTCAAATTACATACTATAGTGATCTCCTATTAAATTGGAAGATATTAAGCTAAATAGTATAATATGATATTGAAGCTGTCACAATTTTCTGCATGTGTAAATTTAAATGATGCAATGACCAAAACATTACGCATTAATCATAAACCATTAAAACGAATCTTATTGTTGTCCTTAACACCATCACCAACATAATTACACCTGTACACCCCAGCACTTAGCCATTGCAGTAACTAAATATACATAAACCTTTATAGAGCATAAAAAATAATCTAAAACTGTTTGATTAAAAAATAATTGTCATCAAGTTTGACACTGTAACAACCACAGCCAATACTTTTCTATTAATTTTAACATTTGGAAAATCTACAAATTACAAGACTCAACTGTAATGCCTGCATTCCTCATTTTATACATTTATATTTATTTACTTTTCTCTATATATTTTTAATCAAATATTATGATATGGACCAATGTGTTACATCAAACAGGTAAATTAAAAAACAATCTCAAATAATTTTCAAGGCAAATAACCGTAGTCATTTTCTCATTAAGTGTTGTCATGAAAACAACTAAATCTCCAAATCAATCCATAACATGCAAACAATGCAAAAGTAATGTAATAATGGTAAAAATTATACACATATATGTTGCAAATTTACCTTACTAAACTTCTATTATGTCTAAACAGATACATATATTATGTTTCCAATTAATATTTGCTCTTCAGAGTACATGTTAAATATTAGTAAAATACAAAAGATAAAATAGTAAGAAACCAGGTAAGGTTGCCCAGTTTTATTAATAGGTTTTTGTGGGCAAAAATACTGACACTAAAGTGTGCAAGCTATAACTGAGTTGGTAGAGGAAGCAAGATGTTTGGTACAGTTCAGGTTATATGAATTATTATTGTCCAGAAATCACCAACAATCAGTAACATACAAATTTAGAATTAAACAGTTACTGGAAGAAATTATTTGAAGCAATATACACAAAACAATATTAACTGACACATTCATTGGTCATGATGTTTAAGAGACTGTACACATGTTTAGAAGACAGGTTTTAGAAAGGAGACTCTTGATTACTTACATGTGGGCATAGGTTCTGAAGCAAAAAAAAAGAGAAAAACACACTTTAATGAAAACTTATGGAAAAAGCCTCTTCCTTGACTATGTCTGTTACTTTGTCTTCGGTAGGGGATCCCTCTTCTTGAACAGTTCAACAACTGATGCTCTGTTTCTGTGGAATTTGTTTCCACTTTTTTAGAAGATAAATCTGCTCATTCCAACTGCAGGGCTGGTTCCAGTGACATTATTTGAGTTTGCACCTAGGCAACTGCATTGAAAGTTGCTTGTACCTTAGCTGGCTTGACTTCTCATCCGCCTTCTTTGTAATGCTGCCGGCCTTTAATTGGTACTCAAAATGCAAAAGCCCCCATGAACTCGCATTTGCGCATGTGTTACAAAGTCTGGTTTGTTGACAAGCTCCTCGACCATCTGTTTTGTCTTAATGTTACGATTC
Source organism: Petrocephalus sullivani (assembly GCA_026780845.1). Lineage (NCBI taxonomy): Eukaryota > Metazoa > Chordata > Actinopteri > Osteoglossiformes > Mormyridae > Petrocephalus > Petrocephalus sullivani. The sequence continues at coordinate 12,539,672 of JAODKM010000016.1, read as the reverse complement.
CATCTGGAAACGTTTTTTGACATTTTTTATATAGCAAAATGTGACTGCTTCTATAGCTAAATGTCCCCTTCTTCAAGTTTTAACATCATGCTAATTTTGGGCATTGCTAAACAAGATCTACAAATATAAAGAATTTTAATGTTTTTGTTAGAGGATTTGTCTTAAACTGGAGACTGGGCAAACTTTTGAGTGTCCAGTATCATTATCTCTCTCACTGGATTCCTAGTTCCGGAGTTCGCTCTTTTGAATGTCATGAATAGTTAATCTACTTGTTAATCATTGTAAAGAACTATAAACAAGAGGGTCTTTTGTCCACATTTTGTCCCGTTCCTCCTATATTGACATAATTGTTTTAGATTATCCCATATTAAAATGTATCAGTCAATGTCATTATTATCCATTGACTTTAGAGATTCTAAGCTGGCTCTGGCCAATATTTTTATAGGATGGTACTGTTGCTTTTCAGAAGTTTCCTATATCTACAAAACTTATAAATGAGTGTATTGCTGAAGTAAACAGAAAATCAATTGGGAAAAAGTTTTGGAAACTTTTTAACTTGTCAGACTCACTTGTGGTTGATTTGGCTCTGTATTCCTACATTCAGCAAACACACTAAACACAAGAATCTTGATCTTAATTAAACTCTGTTGCATGCCAGATCTATTTCCTGCCTTTCAGTCTTCAGCAAGACATGATAACTCCCCAGGAAAAGCATAGAGTACTGAGGTACTCTACAGAATTTCTACACTGACTTACTCCCAGACTGACTTCTTGCTGAAGTTTGTGATTTAGTAAGTTAGGAATAAGAAGTCACTGCCAAAACTTTATTTATGACATAAAGATTAATGTTCACAGATGCCTTGAGTGTTTACAATTTTTATCAGAGAATATTCCATGGTAGAACTGATATTCTGACAGCATACAAAACAATTGTGACTCATTGCCAACAGTCCTGAAATTTATTTGCTAAATTGATTAAACATAAGACAGGAAATGTATTTATAAGCCAATCATATCAAAATTGCAAAAATGAACCCTGAAATTATACATAATTTTCAAAAACACCTTCAAGAGAGCATATCATTTGCAGCTTCTCATAATAGTGGACTGCTTTGAAATGAAAGAAATTATTGCGTGCATTTATAAGCCAATCTTGACTATGACAATCTCATTTTTTTCACTCATCGTCTAGGCTGAAAAAAAATGTTAAAGTCAACAAAATGTTTGGCTGCAAATAGATTGATCATCCGTTTTATTAGCTGTGCTGAATTATGTCAGGAACTCGATTAAGGAAGACGGAAAAGGGAATCACTTTAGTAATGAATGAATGACTTTGGGAAAAGTAAGCCATTCCAGCAAGCTGCGCACAGCAGTCAAGGTGGTGGCTGTAACTTAGGTGATGTCACATCATCCTAAGGACAGAGTGGACTTGAGGACATGGCTGCTTGCAAGTGTGTGAATCCAATACTCCATGCTTTATCCATGAGGAACCTTAAGGGGGAAGTCAGTGGGCAATATACACTGTTACTGAACTGTTACCGAATAGCTAAACTGTTACTGAATAGCTGAACAAGTTGTTGAGTTCATGAGCATGGGTTTTCATGAACAACAAACTTTAAGTGGATTAACCTAATATTAGAGGAACACCTATAACAGCCATCTCTCCCAACAAATGGTGCAGGATATTGCTGCTAGAAGGTGCAGTACAGTTTTGGGGTAGTGGGTGGCTCTACAGATTAGGACCCTGTACTTGTAATGGTTACTGCTGCAAGTCCTATGGCTGGTAGAGTGACTTCAGTATTGTGCCCCATTGTGTGATTACACACTGTGACCACGAGCCAGTTAAATGTGCAAGTAATTTACTCTCACTGAGAGTAACTAATTTTGCTGACATTAAGTAATGGTCAGTAGCTGGGCCGGTCTCTGAAGAAGATCAAGAGATCGACGGTCCGAGCCCTGCCCTCAGGAGGACAGTCACATGTCCATGGGTCCTTGAGAGAGACCCTTAATCCCCAGCCCCAGGGCATTGCACTGTGACCCCCAAGCTATGGAGACCAAGGTGGCGTAGGCAAAGTGACAAATTACAATGTACCTCTACTCCGACTTGTGCAAATAGCCAATAGAGGATCTATCGTTTTAACCCTAATTGTCCCAGGGACTGGCTGACCCTGCTTTCTCAATCGTGTGTCAGTTTAGGATAAAAGTGTCCAATAAACAAAATGTCATCATTTTATATCCTACGCTGCACATTTCAGAGGGTGATGAACATCCAGTGGGCTGCACAGATAATTAAAAGTTTCTCTGCAGCACATCCAATTCAGATTGCTATTTGTCACTGACTGACTTGTGGCCCCTTTGAAGAAGATGGCCTCCCTCCACTTTGGATCTGACCAGTGGACATTAGCAGGTGGAAATGAATGTGAATCAGAAGGACCCCGTTCCTGTCCCGACTTGGACTGATCACATTCACCAGGATGCTGCTCGGATTTTCTATCGCTCCACCACATTCAATCAGCTTATACAGAAATACTCGGGAATCATGTTACTGATTCATTATAACCCTACCTGGGTGGTACCTGGGTGTCTATTGTGTATTCCTCAGATTCAGATGGCAGTCTTATTTATCTGTAATACATTTCCCAGAAGCTGACACCACAAGTAATATATTTGCCGTCTCACACGATTTTCCATTTGCAAAAGGAACTGGGTAAATTGGGAGCCCTGGGGTTTTGTGAACAATGGTAGCATTTCTGGACTTGCAGCAAACAAAGGCACAGCCCTCGTTGGGTATATTTGCCAGCTTTCCTTTGCATTTAATCACTTCTTAGTGAAATCTCAGGGACGGCAACAAAAGGTAAATAAGGACTATGATTCACGTCTTCCTGGACTCTGAACAGCCGCCTCTCTTTTGGCCAACGGAAGACATTTAAAGCATTTAGAGCATTTAAAAAGCCCCAGCTGTGCTTGAGAGAAGGTCGCGATGAAGGTATTAACAAAGCAGGCTCAGTTATGAGAAAAATGGGGCTGGAGAAATTTGCAGCTGGAGGATTGACTCGTGAAAGGTAGATGAGGGAAATCACCAAGACGTGCAAAATAGACTAGAGTTCAACCAAAGGAGCAGGATTTGAAGGGAATGAGAAGATCCAGTATTACAGGAGGGAGCCCAGCTTTGGGTCTCACTGAGCACTTAGCGGTGGAAACTCCAATCAAGTGCTAGGGACTTGCCAGAGGTGTGTGGGCATTAACTACCCAGATATAACTTTAAATAATATGTTCCTCAGGTCACGTATGAGATTAAACTGCATGATTCAAAGGTCAGGTACATAGCCAAGTACTCTTGGTTACCCACTTTGACCACTAACCTGTTAGACTTGCAAGTAATTTACTCTCATTTAAAAAAAATATTGCTAACATAAAGCGACAATAATAGCATTTTCTGTCTAAGGTTGTAAAGTCTCTGCCAAAGAGGATCATGTGGAAAGCACTGGAATAGCACTGTCTTGAACATCTTCTCTCAGACATAATGGATAAAATCAAACCATCACTCTGTATTTCGGGGATTGTTAACATTTTAACTAGGGCTGTCAAAATTGACGCGTTAACGCGGATTAATCCAGCATCGTGATTAATCTGATTAAATATATTAACGC
>JAODKM010000016.1:12507153-12535922 GCA_026780845.1 Petrocephalus sullivani | reverse complement strand
TGGGTAAATGCGTTAATATTTTTAATCAGATTAATCACGAAGCTGAATTAATCCGCATTAACGCGTCAATTTTGACAGCCCTAATTTTAACATTTTTATCAAGCCCCATTGTGATGTTTCGGTTGTTTGGTTTCAAGTAGAAATGAGGCAGAAGTTATTCTCTTGTCCAACTCATTTTAAAGGGTTTCTTAATTGGCTCTTACAACAACAATGTATTATATTTATACGAAGGTCAACATAATATATTGTGGTCCAGTGATGCATCCTTTATCGTTTTCCGAACCTGACACGTACATTCGTCAAATCATTTTAACGACAATCGCAAAATAATTGCAAGTAGATGAATAGTCAGATGCATAGAATAATCATTTCTAAATGCAATATGCCTATATATACAGTTCATATGTCTATATTTTCGTTTTTATATATGACTCCCAGCACTTTGATACATTTTTTCTTAATTATTGTTTATTCTGCGTGTGAATCAAACAGCTGACATCAGTGCCTTGACTAATTGAGGATTCCCTACTGTGATTTTATGATTTTATGATTTCAAATAGTCAAGCGCTGTATGTATAAGGTGGTATAATGATAAATGGATGTGATATAGATGTTAAAACAACTTACAAAAAAAAGTGCGATCAGTGTAAAAATAGTGCATGGGGACAAAACCATACATACTAGTGGATGAAGAGCCTTGGAAGCAGTTAATGGGTTTTGGCTCCATTGCCAATCTTCTAAATAGACATTGGATCAGTGCCCGTCTCCAATGGCCAGGGTTTGTATGCATTTTTAGCAAGCAGTCCTTGATATAATTTTTTATATATACATACACACACACACACACACACACACACACACACACACATATGGGGACTGCACAGGACAATAAGATGACTCGCACTCACTGACCCTAAATGGATGATCATGCCTTAGACGTTCTTAGATCTCTCCTACATCAGCTGCAGATAAATCTACATCTTAACTACACTGCTTAAAGTGGATTTCCAGTGACTTTGAAATAAGAGTGCTTACCTAATTCTCACTCAGGCAAAGCCTCGGAACTGCTGGAAGTAGCTAAGCACTCGCTCTTCCAAAAGTCATAATACAACCGTCCACATAACGGTGGCGATGCTTAATGATGCTCTTTCAGCCAAAGGAGATTTCCTAGCTTACGTCTCGCCGTTCCTAATCCACTCCCACTTTTTGTTTTTATCCTTGTTGTGATACTCTTTCTGCAAAGCATTGACTGTGCCAGGTGGTGCAAAGTTGGGGATCTTTGTAAAGACGATTTGCAATCTGTGCTATGGAGTGTTAAATATCTATAGCACTGTCTAGTAACAGAATGTCTATAACTATGCTATATGACAGATGTCTTGCTTAAGATAAGTTTCAAACAAGTCGTTTTAATATGCACTGCTTAATAAAACACTGAAATCTATATTGTCAGCTATAAATATTTAAAATTTCCAGTAATTACTATATATTTCAACAATGATTTTTTCATATGCTGAAAAACAATTTTTATAAATCCACTTGCAGATGATCTCCCACGCAGCTATCAATGTATCAAGCTCTTCCTCTGTCTCTGCTCAGTTTTCATTTCATCTGACTCACTTTTGGTGTGTGGGACCTTTGATTGGGCCACTATTTTTAACACATTTCTGATCACTTGGTTCTCTGATTTTTGACAGGCTCTGTGACTTTGATCTTTTTCATCGCATCCAGTTCTGATTTTAAGTTTTGCTTTCAGGTTTCTTGTTTATGTCTTGGTACCTGTTAGTTCTCCGACCTTCTGGCACTTGAGTCCTGTTCAGCCACCTTAGCTGCCTGCCTTGTATTCAGCAGCCAAAGTCCCGAGGGCTCTGAGTACTCAGAGGCTCTCCTGCCAAAGTGGAAAGGCCCTATGGGCAGCATACCAAGCCACTCAGGTGTGTACAGCCTGAGATGTGTCCCTTTTACTGAGACTGTGTTAATGATTTTTTTTTTTAACGCCTGTCTTGTAACATATCCTCACGTTTATTCTGCAAATGTAACCACTGCACAGAAAATCACTGCGTAAATGTTGTTTTTTATAGACAGAGAAACCCCGAGTTTAGAATCTGTCATAAAAACTAAAAACTATAAAAACAAAAGAATTAACTTTCGAGACTTCTCAGAAAACTTGCCAGTGTGTGAATTGACTTCTCCCACTCTCATACGAAGTCAGCCTGTCAGGTGCTTTGCCACACAAAGCGATTATATTCTAACATTGTCTAAATGTGTAACTGTATCTAAAAATTTGATGTATTTCCCTAACTGAAATGAGTAAAATATTAGTTTATGCCAAGACAAAAGCAGATAAAAATGGAAGCCTTTTTTTGTTCATAATACAAGAAAAATTGTGCATGACTAACTAGTTTAGGAACTGACTCTGAGGAACAGATGGCCGCACAATTTATGGCATCTCTTAAGTTTCTCTTCAGCGACCCATATGCAGAGTGTCTGAGAGCAGCCTGGACACATCTGTGCCATTTATTAATACATTAAGTGGGATTGCATATTTTTTTCATAAATATGCTTCATAAAATGAAAATTAGCATTATGAAAATGCTAGCGATTTCAGCTGCTGGGGGGGATGCCGTTAAAAAAAAAGCGGTGTAATATCGGGGTTTTGTTACAGTTTATTTTTTATTATCTTTCGTGCATAAAAATGTGAGTGAATGTGGAGCTGTAGCTATTGAAATGATATAGGTACACTCATTAACCGGATTAAATGCACAGTGATTCCCTTTGTAAAACAGGAATTTATTAAATTCCTGCTGTGCTCTGAGGAGTGTTTAAGGCGACATTCAGTTGCCTTAGCATGACCGTACACTGATGTAGTTATTATTTACTCGCAGGTGCTAATGCTTGCACTAAAACAGAGATTATGGACCAGTGGGTGGCACTATTTGCACTAAAGGAGGTAGCAATGATAATGGGAAACACAGTCAATAATTCCAAGACCATAAATAATTCACACCCAAGATTCACTTCAGTTTTACACGTCTGAGTATAAAATAGCCACATTCTTGAGACATAAAAAAGTAGTTTTTTTTTACAATTTTGTGCAAAAAATGCATATATAGTAATTTAAGGAAATACATATAGGTTGAGTGATAGGGATGTTTTTTCCTTATGAAAATGTCACTTTTAAACATATAATTATTTAATATATCAGATAAGGTTAATGTGATTCCTGTAATTAAACACATCCGCCCATCCATCCATCATCCATCCATCCATCCATCCATCAGCAGTCTATTCAGGATAGGGGTAAACTGTGCCCAGAGCCCTTCCCAGGTAACAAAGTGCGAGGTATATAAAGCTTTAGTGAGCTTTTGAAAACCTGCACAGTTCCTAAATAAGGATATATATTTGCAAAATTGTCACTGACCTGCCACCCAAGACATCTAGGACCGGCTCATTATGTATCGCTAACAGGATAGCACCTATTATCACTCGAGGACAGTACCTTTTTAACTTAGTGTCAGCAATAAAAAAAAAATGAAAAATGTAAAGTTTAATTCTTACCGGTCTCTAAAAAAAATAAAATAAATAATGTTGCTGATGTGTTAAAAAGAGTGCTTCTTTAATTAAAAATATGAGATGATGAAGGGCTGTTAGTTAAGAGACATGGGGGGGAGGGGGGGGGGGTTGTGGTTATATTTTCAGTAATCTCACTATTTAACTATAATCTGAGATTCATTTTTACTTTGGGTGATAAGGATATCTAGACACCAGAGTCTCTAGCATGGAAATAAGTTAAGACCAGGTCACCACTGCCAAGACCCTGGACTGGATAAGCAGGTGGAAGATGGATGGTGGAAGCGGCAGGCACTCAGGAAGCTGCCACACACCTGCGATCGGGGCTCCTGGCTGCCGGAGCCGGCCATGAGGAACGCAGACTGTTGGAGGCAGCTGGCGACTGCAAATCGCCACAAAATGAGGCCAGGATTGCCATTGCCGGCACGGCTTAAGAGCCCAACTCGTGGTGTGGAAAGGTAGCAAACAGTAAGTTTGCCGTGACCGAAAATGACCAAAGATGTCTTCTCCAGAACCTCCAATGAACTCCCTTGTTCTTTTACTATGGACCACAAGACTGGGAGGTGGAGGGCAGGGGCACCGTAAAGGGGGGAGCAGTTACTACACTGCACTGAGGGGCCCGAAAGAATTGGTCTGGGTTTGGGGGGGGGCAATAAAATATGCTTTCATAGGGCCCAAACTCTCTAATGGCACGCCTGGGACAGCTGGGAGCATCTTTTTGCACTTTTGGAGCAACACTAAAAATGATGATTAATGTTGAAAAATTACCTACAAATAATTAAATACAAACCGGTAACCACTTACTACTAAAAGCCTGAAATATATGCATGTTCCTATTAAGCCAAAAGGTTATACCTGAGTTTTTAAAAAGCAAACCAAGGAGTAGATATGACTTTATGCCCCCCCCAACCCATATACCGGTGCTTTCCGTGGTCCATGCCTACATCTTACGCCTGTTTATGCAAATAAAAAAAATCATCCTTCATAGTTATTTCCCAGTCATCCCATCTCCCATGTCTCATTGCCTTCCACAATGTTTGGAGCAAGGGTTACATTTATTCAGGATCTTAATTGTGGTTTTCTCATGTTATTTAATTTTATATTCTCTAGACTGGGATTTGCTTGCAAAACTAGCCCAAATGATGATTTTCTCATCAAATTTTAAACGCAGAAGCACACTTAGGCGGAGATATTCCTTGAATAATTTTGTAGAGAGCTAACATTTTAGTTTAATACTGGATGGAAGCATTTAATTTCACGAGAGAGCAAAGGACTGCAGTCAGTGGTCTGTCTTGTTTTGCTGATTTGAAACCGAAATACAATTAGCGAGTGAAACATTTTGAAAAGTGTTGAAAATGCTACTAAATGTATTAAATAAAGGAAAAGCATCTAGTCCTCTTCTCCTTAGGCTCAATTTGTATTTTTAATTAAGGCAATGCATCACAAAAGGCTGAAGGCCAAGAAATGATTCTGCAGAAAACCAGGATGGAATATATTGGAAAAATAATGCAATTACAAGTCAACACAATAATAAATTTTTAAACAACTGGGCGTAACTGTAACATTGCATGTGTGGCTTGAACTACAGCTTCGTTAGCATATTAAGGATAGAAATGGTAAACTCATATTTTGCCAATAAGAATAAAACATAGATAACCCCTGCAGCTGTGAAGTAATATACCTGTGTGACATTAAACTCTCGCGTTTCGTGTGATGTCCTGTAAACTCTAATCGCAATGTTGTATCAATACAGCACATTCCCAGCCTGGCCTTTAGATTGTCTGAAATGTAGCCAAATTTCCAACCAAAGTGCTCTATATTCTACATGGTTCTACATTAACATCTATATAAATGAAAGGCCCCTAATAAAGCGACTAGGAATCCCCTTTGTAAAGGACATTTTCCACCATGCTAGTTTATCGTAATTTTCTGGGGACTCCCCATAAGTCACCAGTCACTTTGTACACTGACATTTGGTAGACACTAACTAAGTTATTATCTAAAGTAAATCAAGGATACCGTTTCCTGTTATATATGGAAATTACAAACAAAGCCTTTAGCGGAACTTTGGACTGTATTTAAGATGGTGGCATTTGAAAATTATTGCGATAATTACTGGCATGAAAGGCTCATATCTGTGAAGCTTGATCCAGTTGTTGATACAAGCTAAGTGGGAAATGTCACCGCGTAATTAAACATTCGCTTCAAAGACGGAGGCAGAGAAATCCCGTTACTGGCCGCTCTTCACAAATTCTGGCTCTCAGAGAACAACTCCTAGCAAAATGAAAATATAAACTAGAAAAGGCAAAGCACTGCAATGGATCCATGTCCACCTACGTAAGAAGATAGTTCTTATAAAGACATTTCTTTGCTAGAAAACAGTTATCTACTATAAGCTGTATATTCTGTAAAGTAAACAGTAACAAGACTCAATAAATTTAAGCCAAAGTGACTACACCAAAATAAACAAATTAATAATTGCTCTAATCCTGATGGCTTTTTAAAAGTGAGTTTGAACCTGCATAAATCTTTATCTTCTCTACTATTGGTATTTTGATTTGCCTAAATTAAAAGAAAACTAAGCTGACTGGCTATCAGATACCCTTCATTTGTCCCGATATCCACACCAAAGGCTGCAAAATATCTATTATGTGTTTAAATTTAGTGTTTATTAATTTTGGCATGAAATATATGAAATATATTAAAAGGTTGTTCCACAGAGTTCCACAGTGAACGTGTTTTCGAAATGACTGAGAAAGAAGCCATCTGTTGGTTGTCTAAGATGCTACTCATTTGTCAGCTTTACTGAACATAATATGCATTTAGAATTAATTTGTTATTCACCAGATGTGTAAGATTCTATCCAGTACAGCCCTAATTTGGGCTGAGAAGAGCACTGTCCAGAAGCTGCAGCAGTGGCAACATGTGAGGCAAATGGGCAGGATAAAGCTTCAATCAGCAAAAGACAAAATATGTCTTTTTTGAACAGGAGGAGAATGTATCAGCCTTCTTCGATTACCAGATGTCTGGATTCGGGGCAAAATGCATGTCTAATAAGCAAATACGCTTCACATGTATGCAGCTGGATATTTGGTAGAGCGGTTGTTGATGAAGCACTTGGCTTGTCATCCAACTTCATTCATTGACTTGTCAGGCTACTTCATTCAGTGGTATTATTTTTAGCTAGCATCTGTACAAGATAAGTCAGTCACATCTCTGTTTGGGGAGGTAAAAGAAAGAAAGGAGCCTAGTGTAAGGCCTCAGCGCATGACTGATTATTTGCACAGGCTATTTTACCCATCCTACCCTGTAATGGACTAGAATCATGTTCAAGGTGCCCCTTGCTTCCTAGGTACGCTGATGGATAGATAGAGTTTATTCGTCCACTTTCAGTAACTGTCCGTTTCGTGAAGAAGGGCACGACCTGGACCTCCATTCACTTCAAGGCATTTACACGCAACGTTAGAGTAATCCCGAGCAAGCGGCTCACATGAGCAGCGTGCATTTGGTGGAGAGCAGAGAATCAGGAGACCAGACATGAATGCAGAGAGGAAATGGACACACACTATGCTTGGGCCAAATTCAAAGCCAGAATCTTTAAGTTGTAAAGCATCGATGTTATGTTCTGAACCACATGCCAACCTATGGTATCTTGTATCTTATCCCTGGCTAAATCATCCACTACTCAGGGCCAGTTCATCTTCTTCTTCCTATTAAATTATTATTATTATTATTACTCGATTACCTTGTGGAAGATGATAGCCTTCAAATTACAAGTGCAGATTCTTTGACCAGCATGTTGTCTGGTACCCTGCAGCAGGGGGCAGTCATTATTGTGTTTTCCCTTTCATTATTTTTGCTTTTTCTTCTCCCGTCCGTCCTGTCAGAAGCAGATCCAGACAGAACAGTCACAGCAATCCACACATTTCGTCTGACGCTGTCGAGAAGGGAGAGGCAGCCCAAATAGGTAAGTGGCGCTTGGTTACAGAAGGTGCTGAAAAACACCATTTGAAAAAACAAAACGAGTTGGGGGATAGGGGGCAAGGTTGTTTAGTTAAGCCCCCATCTTTATGCAGCTGAGTCCGGATTCTAATGCATATATGTCATAAACCACACACCTGTATAATCTTCTGCCACAAATTAGGACATCATGGTTATTTCCTTGAAAGGTGAATCTCCATTGGCCATTCTATAAAGGCTCATATCTATAAAGCTTATATATATATATATATATATACTGTATACATATATATATATACACAATATATATATATATATATAGATTTGCTGGAGTGCTTGGGATCATTGTCTTGTTGCATGACCTATAGTTGCCAAGCTTAGCTGTCGGACAGATGGCCTCACATTTGATTCTACAATACTTTGGTATACAGGGGAGTTCATGGTCCACTCATTGACTGCCAGGTGCCCCGGGTCCTGTGGTTGCAAAAGAAGCCCAAAGCATCACCCCGCCACCACTGTGCTTGTTACGAGGTGTTTGTGCTGATATGCTGTCTTTGGTTTTCCCCAAATAGGACGCTGTGCATTATGGCCAGACATTTCCACTTTGATCTCAACTGTTCAAAGGACATCATTCCAGAAGTCTTGTGATTTGTTAAGATGCAATTTTGCAAACCAAAGCCATGCTGCCATGTGCTTATTAGAGAGAAGAGGCTTTCTCCTGGCAACCCTTCCAAACAAGCCATGCTTGTTCAGTCTTTTTCCTAACTGTACTGTCATAAACTTTAACATTTAACATGCTAACTGAGGCCTGGGTTTTTTTGCAATTTCTCTGAGCATTGCATGCTCTGACCTTTCTGGGAAGTCCACTCCTGGGAAGATTGGCAACTGTCCTGAATGTTTTCCACTTGTGAATAATCTTTCCCAATGTAGAATAATGGACTTCAAATTGTTTGGAAATGGCCTTATAACCCTTCCTAGATTGATGGGCAATAAATGCTTTTTTTAGATCATTGCTAATGTATTTCCTCCTTGTGTGACACACACCTGTATGCTCCAGCTTTTATTGAGGTGGTTACACTTGCTGATTATTATTTAATCAAGTGGATTTCCTTAGCAGTACCTGGCTGCTACTTACCCTCTTAATTCCTATGGAAGCAGCACAGGTGTAGTTCATTTTTTACACACTGCTTCTGCATTTTGGCTTAGATTTTCTTAAATAAATAATGACACAGTGTAATATGTAATGTGTTGTTGTTTGTTTTACTTATGTAATTTTAATACATGCTAAGGACCAGATGATTTTTTATGTTTTTTATGTCTGGTGCATGAATGTGTGATTACTTTAGCTCCATAGAGCCATATAGAGATTTATGCTGTGTGCTTAATTGATAATGTTAGTTTCTATGGAATCCAATGGGGCACCCAAGGGCTCTGAATGCGTGTTCTTCCCAAGCACACCTGGAAAATTCCTTACCCATTGAAGGAAAATCTAACCAAATCTTAATCTAACTTAATTATTAAATCTTTTACAGTATATAATCTTTTAGTCATAACATTCAGATTACTTCTGGCCTTTCCTTATTAATGCTTACCTTTCACTTGTTCTGGGTGGTGGAGTTACAATGGATTCACCTGCAGATCTCCTACGTCTGGTCTCAGTCCAAAGGTTGAGGGATTGCTACAGCTAGCACAATGTCAGCTTAGATGGCCAGTTGGGCCCGGCGACTCACGCAGTGCTTCAGCGGCTCAGCAGGCACTGTAACTCAGCATGGGCAGCCGCACAAGGTCCCAAAGAGGAGGCTGCACCACAGTGTTACACGTAACAAACTGATCTCAACTCATCGGAGCCAAACGGCAGTCAAAACACTTAGATTAGTTTGGGGCGGTGTTTATCCCTTACGCTGCGGTCTAGCTTACTCTCCACCCTGGCCAGAGAAGTACACCCCATCAACCAGGAACATACACAGCCAGACAACCAAGAAGTAATCAAAATGGTATTTATTCACAGTTAATACAAGAAGACATACAGTCAACTAAAGATATAGACTCATCTAAGCTAAATCTAAAGATATACAATGTCTTATTGAGTCACAAACATTATAAAGAGAGAAGTGTACATACCTCAGCTTAGGGTGCACAGATTGACTGCAGGAAGGATCTAGGTACAGATGGAAATTCACGCTGCATTGTGTGGTGTGTATGCTAATCACATCTACCATGCGGGGGTTTTGGCTACAGAATGCCCCCCGACCGTCTCGTGGACCCTTCCTTAAATACCAAACCAAGCAATAGGTTTTCTTTGAAGATGGTGATACACTGATCACTGGCCACATGTTCTGGTTATCGTTTTACTTGGAGATATTGATTTTGGTGCAGGGCTGTGATATCCTTGTAATCCCCTTCAGGGTATACTGATAAGTTTTTGGTGGGGTCATTAAGGGCTTTTGTTCACTGAGCGGCAGAGCTCATCCAACAGGGCAAGATTCTGCTAATTTTCTAGATCTTCATAACATTATGATATATTGGTTTAAGACTGAGACCATTATATCAGTCACACTGAGACCATTCAGCCTTACACACCACTTTGGATAAAGTGCATTTAAATTCATACAGTTTTACAGTGAAAAGCTCTTTGCTTAACTTAAAAAACATACAATTTCAGTTTAACTTATATTTAGTTGTATGGAAATTTCATGATTGTATTGCTGTTAATGGTAACAGATAATTTTACAAAATATCCAATTAAATCTGTAATTATGTTGATTCTTTTGGTTACCACATAATCATTGTTTAAATATAATTAATCTTTTATGACATTCCTGCACTTAAGCAATTATCTCCGGCATATTCTTTGAGCCATAAGCTCCACAGATGCCACAAGTTCATAACAAAATAAAAGTGCTTTGTCCCCCTTTGCAGATAATTTAGTGGAAGACTTCCAAAATAAAAGGAAACAGAAAAATCTTGTGATTACGTGAGGTGCCTCTCTATGCATCACTTCTTCAACCCATTGTCTATACATTCATTATTTAATGAAAGGAGCGACTTCCGAGCGACTAAAGGAGAGGAGGACACGGCACTGTGTCCTTCATTTACCTCTCCCAGAAACCTCATTAGTCCTTCTTTTCCTTCTTAAGGGAGTCAAAGTGAAAGCAAGTAACATGCCAGCTTAGAGAAGTCACACCATACAAATAAAATAATAAAAGTGCATCTTTTCCTTCATGGAAATAAGAAATTCTATTTGAAGGAAAACTCCTTAGAAAAATCACAGCTCTCCATAACTCGCTCCTAAGTCAAATTCAGATTTTGCCTTTATCTTCAAATAATATACAAGTCTGACCTTTGAAAAAAAAAAGTCTTTAAAATATTCAGCTACAAAATAGACAAGACCTATCTGATCAAAGTTCTCCTCGAAGAATCGAAAGGGCATTACTGTGTTCACTGTCCTTTACAAAACACGCAAGTGCCCTGAAATGAATAAGTCACATTATTGAATTACGTTAGCATACATAATTACTCCCACATTCCAAAGATGTGCTGTCAGAGGCTTTCATGGGACCATGCCATTTGTATGTGTGAATGCCTTACAATCAAACGATTATATAATACTATACACCACAATCATATACAATTAGTCTGGGTGTGAATGCTGCATGTGATTTGCGAAGTGCAATACTACTGGTGATACACTGATCACTGACCAGATGTCCTGGTTATCGTTTTACTTGGAGATATTGGTGCAATACTACTGTCTTTCTTTGGCCAAAAAAAGAAAGTATACTTTTCTGTTCTATAGAAAAAAATGCATACAAAACCTGTATATACAGTTCAAGAAGTCAGTGGGAAAAAGTGCTAGGATATTAAAACAAGACTGTACATTTTGGCCAAATACAACTAGGCCTGTAAATAATTTGTCAGTAGTCATATATTCAATCTAAATGTAATGCTTGACATTTTTTTGCCCCTAGGTTATACCAGGGTATCGGGATATGTCTTTATCTGGATATTTGGTCTATATCTGTGACAGCAAAACCTGTTTTTTCTTTTTGCTAGCAAAAAAAAATGTAAAAATGCACATGCAGTACATTTTATCACGCTTTTAGAAGGAAACTTCCCTGGGCCACATCCACAGGAGAGAGTGGGGACTAATTTTAATGGCTTGCCCCAAGAGAATGACACGGAGGACACCCTGCAACACTGCTACAAAGGGCATGTGTGATTGATGAGGCTATATTCAAAAAGGGTAGTCCTTTTACTCTGATGCTCTTTAACGTAGATCAATAATACAAAGAAAGTATTTTACGGAAAGACTGTGCTCTATTTGTTTCCTTTATCCGGACACCTGTGCAGGAGTTTACAAGGCATCCCCCACTGTTTATTTAACATATGAATTATAAAACGGAAATCTTATCTTGGCTTTCTTGACAAAGTAAGGATTCCGTTTTGTTTTGACCAAATGTTTGTCTGTTTTATTCTGTTCCTGGGGATGAAAATGACAAACATTACGTGCTCCTGTTAGTGTTATGGCAATAGTATTGCCATGCTCCGGATCTCCGGTATTTTTTGAGGTTGTTTTTAATTCAAAGCACAGCATGACAAGTCAAAGCTACAGGACCCCTAAGCCAGGTTTTTTTCTTCTGCAGCTTTAGTTTGACTCTTATGATTAAACTGAATCAGGCCACATCAGATTCTTCCAGCTGCAACTTTAATCATTCAGCTTTGCAGGGAATGACCTTTTTAAGAGATTTAAAAAAAAAAAAAAAAAAACAGCACTTTGACGACTATGGTTATTTAAATATATCTCACTAATCTAAACTAACACAAAACTGAATGTGTCATTGTATATTTTGTTAATCTGAATTATAATTTCCTTCTGTACTAAAATATCAAATCATTCTGAGTTCTTACTTTTCATTTTAGCCCGCCTTCAGTAAAATCTATCATCATAACTTTTAATGTAAAAATGCAACATTATTAAAGCAGTTATTTAACAATGTCCAGTTATTTGTATACCAGGAAAAGGAGCAAGTAAGTTGTGCCTGGCATATGACTGGCCTGGGGAAGCTGTTCTTGGCAGTGCTTATTTGTACACACACACAAGCTGTGAACTGAGTCTGGTGATACGCGCCCTGAGACCTCAGAAACCTCTTCTGTTCACCATTTATAAATATTTCATTTTGTTATAAACAGACAGCAATAAAATCTGCATCTAGTTATCTGAAAATAAATATAACATAGCTATAATAATTGTAAGTTTCAGTGTACTGCCATTCATAGCAAATTTATTTTTAAAATAACATTAATTCTTGAAATAAAATGCCAACTTTTTATTATTTTTTTTAATGCAAACTCAGTGTACATTCTTATTTTGATGATTAATCAGTTTCTCTGGTTTATAGGCCATTTTGCTGAAATCTTTCCAGCTACCCTGCTAATCTATAATCGAATACTCCACTAACTACTCACATTTCATGAAAAAGATATTGGTGAAAAATATAAACAATTATGAACAAAGTGAGACAGACCCAGGAAAAGCATAAGAAACATAGTATAGGTCTATGACCAGTAGGAACTGCAAGACAGTCACAATCTACACAGCTGCTGTATGATTCAAAGGCATGGGAACCCTACAGTGAATGCTGAACAAATATCCTCTCTCCAAATTTCTAAATTACATTAGGAGGAAACTAATAAGGGCTAACAGACTCTCAACAGCAACGAATGGTCTACCAACATTTGTTCTACTAAACAGAACATGTATGAGGTCTGGATGTTACATAAAATTCTTTACCAAAGCATTGCAATGCCGGAGATGAAAGTCAAAACCCAGATCAAATTAATTGCATTTTTATACTGCGGCTTTCAAAACGTTAGGTTCTATGAATCAAGATTTACATAATATCCCAAGTGCTTCCAAGTGCAGCACCAGAAGCACTGCAAAAAGGAGCAAAGTCAAATGCTATACGCCCGCCCGTTCGCGTGACGCTCTATCGACCCGTCTGCTACTAAACGAGCCCCTGCAGTTGTTCTTTTTATGTATTTTGCTTGAAATTACAAAGGGAACAAATTATATTTTTTTGTAATGTTCTATTTGCGTCACGTGTACGACGTTGAATGATAGCGTCTACTAAATAAAAGATATGTAAAAAAAAATGGGAAAAGCTGTGGTTTGTTCCTAAATGGTTTTTTTATGTGCAGTCTAAGAATTGGCCTTCCCGATTCACTGAAAATGTAGGCGTTCAGCCCCTGTTTTGTTACGTCTGATAACAAGCTAATGCACCGGAGATCTGTATTAACTTTAAAGATGTTTTTGTTTTCTAACAATATGATACCAGAACATCCAATTATTCCTAACAAATATTGCTGACATGCTGCAGGAGAACTCCCTGAATATTGGCAATGATGATAGTTACCAGTAGGGGAGATAGTTAGGAGGTCTTTTGGGGAATACATATGGCCTGGACTGCGGCCGGCGCTGTCCAGAGATTTAGAGATCTAGAATAACAAGGCAGAGAGAGGATATGGTCAACGCTCTATTGACACAGCCGGTGATTACTAACTTTAACTGGCATAAAGAGGAAAATTAAACAAACTTTATGGTTATTTCATATGTATGTCTTCAAGATTGGACCACAAATATGCATTAATATTTAATGCTATTACATATACCGTTGTTTTCTTTAATGTAACTTTTTTTAAAGGACGATGCATTTCGATGTGTTGCTCAACTTTAGCGTTTAACACGCGAGAAAAGTACAGATTCAGAGACATTATACTTAAGCATGATCCAATGCCACGTTTCTGAATACTTCATTGTGCTATTATTATATATTCTACATTATTCGCTGCAAATATGTTTTAGTATGGTATTTGGATGTGGCTCTCGGCACATTTTTTTTCCTAGTACGCATTAACCTTGGCACTCGAAAGACGGTAACTATATTCAAGTGACTCACAACGTAATGCTGTCCCGATCTAATTTCCGAAATGCGGACATGTGACACGGGCGGACAGAGGGCGCCTGGTGTCACATGGGTGCGGGGCGCGTGGTGACGGGCCGGAAGTGACGCAGCCGCTGCCGGCGCTAACGCGAAAGTGCGGCGCCCGGGGTCCGGGTGCGGAGACGCGGAAAGGGCCCTAGTTGGAGGTTCGGTATGTCGGAGGGTGGCGGTCCGTGCAGTATGAACGCTTTTATTGACTTCTAGTGGCTTTTAAACCTCGGTCAATTCGGTGGTTTCGGCGTGGCATTAAGCCGCATGTGTGCCGTTAATCACGTTTTAAAGTAGCAGTCCAGTTTTAGAGGAAGTTAGTTAAAATGTTTTTAAGTTTTATTCCGGCAGTGCTTCTCTTATCCCCGTTGCCCCTGTGCCGGGGCGGTCTACCTCTGGTAATAAATACTTGGTCTTTTAAGGACGCTACGACGACAGGTAAAATTCATAATATTTCTGTTATGTTTTGACATCAGAAACTTGACTCAGGGGGATATTGATTTCTTTCCGCAGAGTGATGAACGTTGCTGCTCACAGCCACACTAAACTAATCACAATACAGTTATCAGCCCTGTTTAAAGCTGTTATATTCGAGAGGGGAAACATATCTTTATAGTTTGCTCCATACTGTGACGAAGTGGCTTAAAAGCTGCCACTCACATGCTGGCAGTCTAGTTCGGCAGCTTTCTTTAAATATAATCACTGGAATTATGTTATTTCACTTCAGTACAGAATATCTCCTCATATTCCTGGTTATTTTCTGTAATAATCTGAATATTAAACACAAGCTGTCCAATTGCAGCTGTAGGAATCCTTATCTTTCAAAC
Organism: Petrocephalus sullivani; assembly: GCA_026780845.1. Taxonomy (NCBI): domain Eukaryota; kingdom Metazoa; phylum Chordata; class Actinopteri; order Osteoglossiformes; family Mormyridae; genus Petrocephalus; species Petrocephalus sullivani. The sequence goes on along the minus strand of JAODKM010000016.1, from coordinate 12,520,579 downwards.
CAAGTCCACGAGGATTACATGCCAACTGGTGATTTGGCATGCTGACTTTAGTGCATCTTTGGAAATTTCAAGTTGTGGTCTTTGATGATTCGGCTGCAGATCTGATATTTAGATAGACATATTTTATGATTGAACACTTGAAATAGGCCTGTCATTTAAACCATTCATTATGGGTCGTTGTAGCATATGTTCTGTCATTGAAGCATGGAAGACACTCAGTTCAGGTGGATCTATACTGGATGCTGTGGAGAAGGGGTGTGCACAGTGTCAGACAGACCAGTGTGATGGCAGTGTGGGCTATGGCGGCAGCCCTGATGAGAAGGGGGAGACCACTCTGGATGCCATGATTATGAATGGGTGAGCACTGCATGCAAAAGCTCTCGTGTTGAAGACTCGTGGATCATCAAAGGGTCATTCTGGTTCAACTCAGAAAATATTTGGTGACATACACACTCCGTCATCTCAGAATTGAACCATTTTGTGATATTTTCTTTGCTCCCTGGGCCAGTATGAAAAATCCAAAATTTCTCTGGCCTCGTTCATATAATTTAGGAGTTACACTGGCTTGAAATTCAATGAATTCAATGAACAGTAACACCTAGGCACCAGAAAAAAATGTGGATAAACAAGTCTTTGGCCTAATTCCAAATATGTACTTATTTAGTTTGTATCATGTATACAACTTAAGATAAAAAAAAATGCTTTAATCTGTTAAGAGGCCCAGAATCTCAAGGGATAGTACAAATATTGTATTTTTTATTGTTTATATTGAGTTTTGTTGAGTTTAAAGGTGTTCTTTTTGTTTTAAAGGTTTCACTGACAATTTGAAGCTCAATAAAACCCTCAAAACAGCAAACACCATTCTGTTATTTTTATATTTTGTAAAGGGAATCTGGATACTCCAAATGACAAGTTGGGTAACAAATTCATATTTGAAATCAGGCCAAAGACTTGTATATCCACGTTTTTTCAGGTGCCTAGGTCTTATACTTGCAGAGATACAAGCATCTGCATATGTCCGACCAAGCATTTTTGAGAACAAATGGAGAAGTGTGACTCGTAAACAATAGGAGCTATGCCAGAGAAATTTCTCATACTGGCCCAAGAGCAAACAGAATGTCACAAAATGGTTCAACTCTGACATTAAGTGTAGACCATTAGTTGAACTGAGCCAGAATGACCCCAAAGTATCTCCAGTTCACCTGGTGCTCTCCATTTTGAACTCAGAGATACGATGGAAGTGGGGGCAGTGGCAGATCTCAGGCGAATTAAGGACGCCATTGGTGTGGCAAGGGCAGTAATGGAGCGAACTAAGCACACCTTCCTGGTTGGAGAGTCAGGTAATGCAGCTCCCCCCAAGGGAAATCAGGAATCTTTGTTTTAACCTAAGTACATTCCATATCAATGCTTGGATAACAGTGTCGGGGATGTTACTCACAAAAGATATCCATTACAGACAAAATCAGGTCTAGAAAGTACAAATCCAGACCAGGGTTTTGTTTCAACCAACCAGTTGAGTACTCTGTGACTCTTAATCAGGGGTGGGCAATCTTGTCCAAAAAGGGCCGCTGTGTGTGCGGGTTTTCACTGCATCTCCCTAATTAGGTTACTACTTAGAGGCCTGACTGGTAGGCGAGTCCTCACACCTGGGTTTGAACAGCTGACCTAAAGGTTATCCCAAAAACCTGCACACACACTGGCCCTTTGCGGATAAGATTGCCCATCCCTGCTCTTAATGCTCAACTGGTTGGTTGAAACAAAATCCTGGCCTGGATTTGTACTCTGCATTAAGCTCTTGTTTTGTGGCATACAAAAAATTCTTGAATGATATGAATATACACTAAGTTTCTGTTTAGAGCAATTTCTTTCCTAAAACGTAAGTTTTATCACTTCAAGCACTCAAAGTAGCGATGGCTTACCTAGTTTTGTTTCAAAATATGTTTTACAAACTTGCTGTTTAGGCACCACACATTTATGAGAATATCTTCAGGTTTTTCTTTGTCTTTACATAGCCTCAATTTTTGCCGAAAACATGGGTTTCAAAGCTGAAGACTTAACGACTAATAAGTCACTTGATATGTTCACACAATGGCTTAATGGAAACTGTCAGCCTAATTACCGTCAGGTGGGTGTTCTGCATTTCACTTTATTTGCTATAATGTATGTTTGCCTGTTTTTATATTCGTGCTGAAATTTCTCATTTCCTGCTAGCGGAAAGTGTTAATAATGCTGAGCAGAGTAAGCGGCTGGTTGTGCTCTGGTGTGGTGGACCTCTGGAATATATCCAGCTGCTTATATATGTATACATGAAATAAAATACAATATATAACAGACAGTCCCCTCCACAATTACTGGCACCCCTTGTAAATATTTGTAAAATGGGTGAGAAAAAAATCCACCTTTTTGTGAAGTAGCTTCATCTCACACGGGAAAAAATGAGAAAAATCTGGCCTTTCATTAAAGTAAATGTATTCAAAGAAAAACAAATAATTTATCAAGAAATAATTATTTTCAAAAAAAACCTCCGTGCCATTTTTTGCCTCTTACCATCCTCCTTATTGTACATGGGGGCAAAATACACCTGGGTCCTCCTCCAGGCGGCTTTGTAATAGTTCCAGTTGATGTCCACTTTTCATTATTGCCCTAACAGTAGAAATGGGCACTTTCAGGCAAACGGGCAATTTTTTTTATACCCAATCCCTGAATTATGAAGGTCAGCACACTTCTCCCTCATTTGGTTTGTGTTTGGGTTCTCGTATCATTCCCCTGTTTATGGATGACTAGGGGAATTTGGCTGCTGTGTCACCTATGTGTACCCCCAGTAAATCAGGAAGTCATTGATTACAGGTTGAAGGTTCCTATACCCTCCAATCAACTCAAAGATGTATAATTTGCTTGGGAAACATGCTTCAGTTACATTGTGTTCCCTATAATTTCCAAGTGTGTTTTTGTTGAAAATAATTATCTCTTGATGAAGGATTTGTTTTTCTTTGAATACATTTATTTCAATGAAAGGTTGGATTTTTTCAAAATTTTTTCCAGTGTGAGAGAGAGCTTCGTCAACAAAAAGGTGGATTTTTGCAAGGGGTGCCAATAATTGTGGAGGGCATCGTATTTTGTTTATTTAGCTGACATCTTTATCAAAGGCAACTTAAAAGGAAGTCGGGGCATTAATTGGAAAACCGTGTTAAGGCAGTGGGTCTTAACTCTGGCCAAGTTTCGTCTTTGATCAGGCCTGGTGTGAAGTACAAAGCGGAGAGCAGTGAGCGTTTGACAGGGGGAGCAGGGAACACAAAGCTAGTCGCAGGGTTCTGTGTGGCTGACGGAGGAACGAGAGCCAGCAGGGAGTTACTGCAGTCAGGCCTGGACAGAGCCAAGGCCAGGACTAACGCCTGCAGTGAGAAAAGGCCAGGTTTTTTATTTATTGTAACGTTAGGCGTCTGTAACTGGCATATTAAGCATCAGAAGAAGGAGATGAATAAAGGCAAACTCGTACTTTTCTACGTGCGCTTTCGGTTGCTGACAAGAGCAGGCGGCACAAATTTCGTCATCAAAGGTTGCCGGTGGATGGCTGCGGTCGGTGTGCGTGTAGCCCAGATTTGTATGTCTAGTAGAGCTCTTGTGCATCCACGCACATTGACTGTGCATGTGCATGGTAATTGACTAGTTATTTACACAGTTGCACGTCAGCGGCCAGCGAAAGAATAGAGGAAGAATTGTTGCTGTAGTTATGATGAGCAGCCGTATGAGGAGGATTGGAGGTACCCATATGTTTAATCTTTCATACTGTCAGACATTATACTGAGGTATATGGCATTTTGAAATCTGGGCGATTAAAATTTGCAGAGTGGGGTGGGCAGGGGTCCCAGCTAATTTTATCATAAGCATTTCAAAATACTGCCATATTACTGTAACACCACCCTAGCCTAGAGTAATATCTTTAAAACTGTTCTTAAAGTTTACCCGTTTCACTACAGTGCTTGTATTTTTGTTTGTTGCAATGCATCTGCCCTCTCCTAGCGGAATATCACTGCTGTATGCATGCGCTGACCAAGACCATCGGTCTCCAAATGTAGTATGAACAAAAGTTGTCGTGCATATGGCTGTCTGCAGCCAGAAAATACATGAGATGGCTTTACTATATCACATGTAGGGCTTTGCATATGAGTCCATCCAGCCAGTTATTGATGAAGTATCTCCAGTCGTGCCTGATCTGGGTTGGAGGTTCCCTGAGTTTTTATTGTGTCTCAGCATTCATTCGATTATTTACAGTAATAATTTAGAAAGAATAATTTCTTTTGTAATTGGATTTCTGATTAATCCCCAACAGCGTCTGTTTGCCTAAATCTATCCAGGTGATCTTTATGAGTAAATTTCAGTAAATTTAGTGCTGGGAAATAACCCCCCCTCCATAAATCCAATGGCTCCTATAAGACATGATTGGTGTCTTGTCTCGCAGTTCTGCAGTTTTTGTGGCTAAATTACGTAATTAGGACATTGCACCTTCATGGGCTGAAACGCTGAGGTGGAGAGCCTTGTTTTGTATCCTGAAATATATCCTTGATCTGCAGCACTCTTTATGAGTCTGGCATGCTTTTTAATAAGGTGTGATGCACTTATAATCTGAAATTGTAAACTGTGAATAGTGTTTTACACAAGAGCCCATTAAATGATTTACTTTGAAAAATCTTGAAGACAATTTTTTAAGTGTCAGACACTCATTTGTCAGTCCTATATTGTAAGTACAAGATAAAATGACCAAATGAACATGCCTTTTAACACTTTTGTTTGTATCTTAACAGAAAGTTTTACCGGATCCTTCAATCTCATGCGGCCCTTACAAACCCAGTGCCGTTTTGCCTCAAAGACGGAGTGTTCCACGCCTTGACATCCGTGCACATGACACCATTGGTACCGTACCTTGCTCTGTGTTGCCCTCCCCATTAACCCGAGACATTTTCTATTCTGTAAAGCCAAATGTGCATGTATAAGCATATAATGCATTCAGGCCCTTTAGCTTTTATCTATAGCTGATTTGTATTTTATTAAAGTCCACGTTAATTAGCTGTTAGTCTAAATATTTTCCCTGTATGTTATTTTAAATGTACATTTATTTGCAAATGTCCTGTATCAGGATGAATAAATATTTTGGAATCAATAAGGCGATTAAAGGATTTGAGGACGTACACAGATGAAATTGGTTTGGCATTTGACGCCAAATTGATAGCGTTTGCATAATGTGATGTAGATTATTAGATGCCCCAGCACTTCACGCTATGGGAATGCCATGCTATGGGAATTTTGCCAGGTGTGTATGTGAGTCCTGCATCTATGACCTGACTTTATCTGGACATAGGTATGATCGTGATTAATCAGACCGGAAGCGTAGCAGCAGGAACATCAACTAACGGCGCAAAGCACAAGGTTCCAGGGTTTGTATTGATCCTCCATTTATGAAAAGTACCTGCGTGCCTATCCCGATTTTTTTTCCCTTACAATCGTTGTTTAGTGCGAGTCTTGAAAAATGCATTGTCTCTTGTTCCAGGAGGCTGTAAATATTTAATGAAGCCATTTCCATTTTGCGCTTTTACAACTGAAGGCCAACAGGCAAAATTGACGGGCTTGTTTGTGCGATATGTACCTTGCTTATTTAAAAAAAAAAATTAGATTTCTCCATAGACACTTGATTAAAGAGAGGAAAAAAACCCGAAATGGTAATTTATCGCCATCTGCTCAGCGAGTAGAATTCCAGGGTTATGTCTTTTTTTTGGTGGTGGTGGTATTGATTTCCTTTACCCCACATCACCTACAATCAGATCTGAAGCGGGTCTGGCTGCCTGATTTATTTCCGCGCTCTTGCCTCCTAATAGCCGCGTGGGGGATTCGCCGATCGCGGGAGCGGGGGCCTTCGCGGACAGCACCGCTGGAGGAGCCGCCGCCACCGGAGACGGCGACGTCATGATGCGCTTCCTCCCAAGGTTCCCGCGGCTTGTTACATAGATCTGATAAGACCATTTTAAACGGATTTCCTTAACTGACGTGAGGCATAGCAATACTACCCAAATGGCAGAACGGCTGTACTTGTCAGCTGGAGGTTCGCTCAAGTTTTTCCTGGCAATTAAGGGGAAAGGACTCTGATCATGTTTCCACCACTCCTGGTGAATATCCAGCCCTGTCATTCCTAGTGAAAATCTCAATGATTCTGGTAACCCGGTAGCTGACAAGCATAACCAATTTTGAATATCACGGTTTTTTTTATACATAATTTGTGCAGAAGGGTTGCTCTCCATATAAAAAAAAGCCTAACTGGTTGCATAAAAATGAAAATATCTACTGAAGACTTCAGAAGGAAATACGGAAGCAGCTTTTAGACGGTAATTAGGGATGTACAGTTAAAGCAAGTGCGGAATTCAGACAGCAAACGATATTGGGAGCTCAGAGCAAATAGGGCCCATGTTTCAATGATGTAGTCAGGTATAACGTGAGCACTTGATTTACTCCGTTATCTTCCTGTTTGTTCAGCTACCTTGCTGTGGAATTAATGCGAACAGGAGCAGATCCAACCATGGCTTGTCAAGCGGCAATCAGAAGAATCAAACGGTACTACCCGGGGTTCTTTGGTGCAATCATCTGTGCTAATACAGCCGGCGGTTACGGTAAGTGGCGAGGGTCAAAACACCATTCGGTTTTATTTACAGGCATTTCACATCTTGAAAAAGACAGACTTTATTCAGTAAGCTCATACCAAGAAATCTGGATGTTATTACACCTATTTTATTACACCAGTTTCACATGTCATGTCAATTTCACATGAAACTTTTTGTTTCATTTTTTTAATGAACAATTCTTGTTGGCTAAACTATTAATTGGTCATTTTTGCCTGGATGTGTAAACTTTGATAACATCTATTGTTCTTACTAGTTACATAAGTAGAAAGCATGATGATACACATGGACTTGGAACCATAGTAATTTATTAAGGACGTTATGTAATAATTGGGGGGGGGGGCAGACATCAGCCATAAATGATCACTCGGGTATTCTGGCAAGGGGCCAAAGTCCAGCCCACATATGTGCCACTGAAAATTGTACCTATTAAAGGGTTTTATTTCTCAAGGTTTTGTTTGCATTTTGTTTGAAGGTGCTGCATGCAACAAAGTGCCAGGATTTTCTACTTTTCCGTTCATGGTGTACAACCTGCAGTCCAACGCTCCAGTTCAAAGAGTAGTGGAGTGTATTTAAGGCTACACTGGAACACAGCGACTCTATTGGTATCAGATAAATGTCAATTTTAAGTTATAAAAATTCTGAATGCGCAGGTAATCGAAATGGCTACCCAATCATCATGTGGTGAAATTAAAAAAATGTCTTGCCAGCATTATCTAAATTCAATGTCTTTTTCACCTGCTAAAGCATTGAAAGTTTTTTTGCTAATTAAAGTTTACATTTTTAGTGGCATAATTTGAAATTGCACTATACAGACCATGTAATTCTTCTCTAGTGAGTAAGTTTTTATTGGATGGTAAATGAATCTTTCCTAATTAAAACACGTCCACGGTAAACAGTGAAAATGAATATGCTGTTTGTTTAAACGTTTATACCAGCATGTAATATTCAGGATTACGACGGGTAAGACTACAATACAGAACAGAACAAGCAAGCATGCTAATTCTGCTACTGATGTTCTTGCTGTAAACAATACAATGTGCTACTGTCTCACTAAATATTTAAAGCAGATTACATTTCATTACTAGTTCTATTTAAATGGCTTTATTAAAAATTATTTATTAAAGTTACATCTGGAAATATGCATACTGGTTATATACTCTTCAAAATGTCCGTCTATATAGCGTAGCAGAGAAACAGCCAGCCTTGCTTTGCCTTAATTTTAAGGCTCCTCCTTAACCCACTGGAAGAAGTCACACAGTCTGCCTATTCCCAGGGGGCACGTGTAGAAGCGGCGTCCGTTATTGGGTCCGAGTTTCAGAACCGTTCTGAGGAGAGAGCGCCTCCCATGGTTGCAGGTCGGAAAATGCAGATCGGCCCACTGTGGGGGGGAAAAAAAACAACTATGCAATCCACAATGCATTTTTGCCAATTTAACGTTGTACTCTAATTGTATCTACATATTTCACAGGCACGCAACACCTGACTCAGTACAAAATTGCAGAAATTACTGTGATGGTGAGAAGGTATCCAATGTATCCTGTAGCGTGCGAGGAGCCGCCAAGAACCGGGGAAGACCAGAGACCATTTGTCCACATTAACGGCCTTAGGAAGGGTGAACAGTCGCTTCGGAGCCTTACCTCAAAGTAATCGCACCGCGCTTCCTGTGGCAGAGCGCAGCCATAGAATTGCCGGCCTTTATTCTCCCCATCCTTCCTGACCGCCCGCAGAGCACAAGGCCGCCGGTGAACGATGCAGCAAGGGCTGCTGGGAAAGGACGGCTCCACACCTGTCCCCTTCACCTGAGCTTTAAAGCTAAAGACACATGGACTCGGCATTAAAATGCACAGCACAAACACACACCCTGTCGACGATACAATATTCAGGGGCGTATACGCTGGCCCGCAACTAGCGACTATCTGCATATTTTAACTACAGTGTATGAATGCAGGGTCATTTAGCTACCATTAACTGAACCGAGCAATTTTGTCTATTTTTTTAGCATGCTGTACTAGCAAACTAACGATTTACTTACAGCTCCTTCCTTGAACATACATTTCTCATGATGAAAACATGAAATGTTTCTCCATTTGAATCCTTCTATTTCATCAGTCCTAACATACACCTTTAATTGGCCCATATGGGGAATATTATAGTGTCATATTTGAAGCAACTGGTTTGCAAAATAGTTTGTCTGAATAATAATTTAGCAGGTGTCACTTTTAATCAGCACATTTTACACTAGTTTTTTCATTCCGTTACACAAGTGCACAAATGAATAGAGAATATACTTCTACCTTGTGAAGTTATGATTTCCACTTTGAGGTTTGTTACTAGAGGAAGACTTGTGATCAATTCTCATTTTCTTGCACGGTTGACTGGAGACCATAAATTCCTCAGAGCTTCTCTTACACGACAAACCAGGACAACATCTGGGGCTTACTTTCCCTTGACCAAAGCTGTGCTTGTTTATATTGCTGTTTGCCAAAGCATTCAAATGGCTTTTCCCAGAGGGATGAGTTGAGTTCGTCAAGGGTTCTCTTTTACCGCAATCCGCGAAAATTACAGTCGAAGTCCCGAACGCAGCTTTGCGATTGACTTTCAGGTCCTCCCGTGGCTTGGCAAAGGCATTGCAGGGGTACTTTATCACATGTCTGGTGGAGAATGAAAAATCCTCTTTTGGCCCCTCTTTGGGAACTGCAGAGTGGGGAGGAATTAGAGTTGAGGAATTAATTTGTATTCACAGCAGCGTGATTCAAACACTGCCAGGCCACACTTCACCACCGTCCAGCTTAAATCACACAATCGCTTTAGGGTGCCTTCCCACAACTTTCTCCGCATGGTATATCAGAATGTGGGATTACTTACGACTGTAGCCTTACGTCTCTCTATCTGAATGGGGGGCAGTGGTCTGGAGTGTCAGTGCCTCAGAGGCAGACAGCAGCCAGGGCTGCGTGATGAAGCCGTGGAGGGGATCAGCATCACTTACGCTCGGGCTGGGGTGACAGGCAGGCTGCACAGAACTCGGCACCGGCCCGGTTTTTCAGAGTGCACAGCTCGCATGTCCACTCCTCATCTTTCTGGACCACATGTTCACAATGTTCCAGGGATGCTTTGGCAACCCAGCCTATTAATGAATTCCTACAGGGAAGTTTGCTTTGGAGACAGGTACAAGCAATAGTCACGATACGCCCGGGTGACATCCTCGCAAAACAATATTGGTCGCATGTTTTCCTGTTGAATAAAACAGTATGTTGACACCTAACGACCACAAGCCCCAAAATTCAAAGCCCCCTATCAATAACATAATATGTCTACAGTGTGCTCCGGAATACAAACTGTCTACCCCGCGACGCCTGTCGGGAGTATTTTCTCTGCGAAAAATATTTAATTTTTATATGGCGTGCCATTAGGTTTACATGGCAAACAAACAGCAGAGGCAGCTTTGCTGAATTTTGCAATGAGTTAAATTAAAATTCTAAAAACAGCCCAGTGAAGCAATCCGGGCTTTGCGATCAAACCCCGTTTAAGCCTCTCTCAACAAAAACAGGAGGCCGGTAATGCTCGCATCCTGCGCCGAGAGCGTGACAGCACATTCGCCATCGTGATCTCCCAGTTTCAGTCTCCCTCATCTGCATGCGGGGGATGAGTTTTTAGCTCCGGACAAACGCTACTCGTTACACAAAGGAAAGAGGCCCTAGCAGTGTGTTAGATAAGCCCTAAATCCGCTCTAAATACTACCTTAATAAAATGTATATAACATAAGGGAGGGAGAAGCAACTGCAGTGTTTTCTACCTAGCGGTAACCTGGCTGGAAGCCCCGTTTTGACAGTTGTGGCAGAAATATGTCATCCTCCCATCCTCTCCAAGGCGACAGACGGTGATCTTTGCCATGCACTGACCGCACTGAGCCCGCTTGTATACCTTATAATGTTTATGAAGCATGGATCCAGATTTATTGCACTGGAAAGAAAGAAAAAGTGAATTAGGAAACTAAATTATTCTCATTTTACTGTAATAAGGCAAATGCACTAATTAGGCACAGTCAATTAAAATATTTTATCTGGCCAAAACAGAAACCTGATGAGTATTGTCATACCATTCTTCTTCTGGAGGGAATAAACACATTACCTGACTCTCCTACTTAGTAAACCGCACGACATTATTATTATATTTAATAATATTATATTTAATCTTCTCTTCCACTACTGCTTGCAAATGTTTACTATAATGTCAAGGCAAATAACTAGAACTTGGTAATGGCAGAGATGGTCACTTTTTATATTTCACATTTATGGTTTCATCACGTACTGGAAGCATTCATGCTATTCATTAAAAAAAAAAAAAACTACGCAGCATAGTACATTATGTTTTTAGAACTGATCATCTGATGTGGGATTCACAATGTTCATATGTGACATATGAACAGTATTCAGGCTGTCGTGTGGTGCTGAAGACGTAGTGGGAGACGCAGCATGCGAAATTTTGCTGTCAGCTCAAGAACACGATTTTCCTTCTACTGCAAATGACTTTGCACATCTAACTATTAAAATAAAGAGAAATCAGCCCCTGGGTATTCAGCCTGGCGCATAATATTCGACAATAAAAATTTAAAGGTAATAAAAAAATGCTAAATTAAATCTCCTAATCATGGTTTTATGGAAATACAAACAAAATAAGCATATTTTTTGCAGGCGTCTTCTGGGTAAAGCAATGGACTTCGTGTGACTGGCTTAATGAACTTGGTGTCACTTGTGAGGCTGTGTACCTTTTAAAAAAGCAGACTAAAATCACGAGTCATCTTCACCAGATGGCGGATCTGACCATCTGTCAACTGGCTGACCTGAGAAAACGTCACATATTTTAATTTGCGGTTAATATGGTGGGGTTGTGGCACTCAGAATTATGGCTATTTGAACTTGAACCTTTAATGGTAATCTAATTAAACTCCAACATAAACCAAGATATGAATAAAGCATAAATACAAAACAATTATGGACACATAATTTGCAATCGTAATTAACAGAGTGCCTTCTGACTTTTGAAAATGGCACTAAGTGAATACAGCGAATTCCACCGGGGTTAATCTGTGTTTCAAACATGTTTGAAACATAAACAGGTACCTTATTAGCAGGGTGAAGACCACTGTTGAATAAGGCCTCATTTTTTATAATGTTTCCCACCCCGGGAAGGACTGTCTGGTCTAACAGCACATCACAGAGCATGCGATTGCTCTGACTCGTCAACACCTCCAGTGCTCTGGAGAAGCTAAACTTGGGCGAACAAATGTCTAAGCTCTCCGTGCTCCTCACTTTCTGTTCACACTCATCCGTGAGCCTGCGAGTGAGCAGAGAACATAAGTAGTTACTGAATCTGCTGCTGGACTGGCAGAAAGAATACACAACCGCAACATGTCCATTTTAAACTGTATAATCCAGGGTGACCATATTTTGCTTTGCAAAAAAAAAGGACAATGGGGCAGGATGCAAAGAGGGGTATCTAAGCAACAGAAATATGCACACAGAAAGTATTCTGACTGTAGAAAGCAAGCGTCACAAGCACAGCGATATCCTGGGCATTTTTAGGTCCCAAAAACGGGGGCAAGTTCAGGAAAAAGAGGACGTACGGTCACCCTTGTTTAATTTGTTGTAGTTTATTTTCTAGCAATAATAACTTATTCACCGAATGTTCTGTATGCGTTAAACATATTATATATTAAGTGCATTTTAATTAGCTTTATGAAAAGACAGAATAGAATAGTCCCAACAGTACTGCTGTAATTTTGACTTTGGCACCTCAAGCTTCTGAAAACTCATTAAAACTTCTGTGCGACATGTTTTGGGTGTAAAAAAAAAATTGTCACCTGATTTCCACAGTGGTGTCAAAAAAGCAGAGGAGGTCGTTGGTGAGACTGATCTGCAGAGCAGGCAGCCTCCCGTTCCTGTCCTTCCTGTCACTGGGGTTGATCCTCACAGAACCATTCATCCCAAAATGAACTCTGGAGCAAGATGGGGCGATTGCAGAGTGATCATCACAGTGACACGAATAACACTGCAATAAGTTTGCTTTTTAATGCACTAATGGCTCAACTATTTAGCAGAATTAGTAAAAAATAATAATAATAATAACTCAGAATTTGACTGTACTTGAACTAAAACTTGTTATACATGAGCAGTTGAGGGCATAAAGGTTAAGAAGGCAGCACTAAAGCTTGAATGTGGACAGCCCCACAGTACTGCACTACACACAGGAGTGTGTTTAACGTAACAATGAGATTGTGGGGTTTACTCTCTTTGCTTTGATGTCTTTCTAAACTAAATAAAACTTTTAGGATGAAATGAGTACCTTAGAGCTCGCAGACCGAAATACAGGAAAAGCTCTTTTCCGAGGGTATCCACACCGACATACTGACAGCCGCGGAGGATATGGAAGGGCGTTCCGTGAGAGCCGTCTCCCTGAAACAGAAAAGCCCGGGTTTCACTCCTCATAGTACAGGATAAGGTTCTCCAGATCAGTTTTCATTACTGAAATCTGGAGATGTCTAGTAGGTACACCATATTCTTACGCATTTCGGAAACACTTCACTTCACTGGGCACAATTACTTATTACTTACTTATTTATTAATTAACCCCACACTAAAAGTTACTTAGTGATCTCATGCTAATTCATCACACTTAGTTACATAGTGATCTCATGTTAATTATTAATGAATCCTGATGTTTTATCTCAAGCAGTCACTGTATTTGCTCCCATATCTGTT
>JAODKM010000016.1:12488387-12504140 GCA_026780845.1 Petrocephalus sullivani | reverse complement strand
CCATTAGAGTTTTTAATTAATATCTTTTATTGAAATCGAGTCAGAGCGAATGTTAAATGCTATTGTAGAAAAAAAAACTTTGTGTTATTATTTATTTGACAGTCAATTTTCTTGGTAATATTAAAGTTAGAAAACTTAGTGCTCATTTTAAATGTCAGCACTGTATGATGTAGGGAGATGTATAAAACCATCTGTCAAGGACAACTTTAACTTTTTTAAGAAAGACTCGGTAAAATCACCAATTCGCCACGAATACAACCATAAAACAATTATATTACTCTAGAGGAGATTGTTCCAGCGAGTCATGTCTCTGGGTTATCATTTTTTCATCGTCTTGAATAACAGCATAGACTACTAAGGAATCTTAATATCTAGGAGAAATTAAAGAAGGTAATTGAGGTGGAAAAGTTAGCACTGGCAGTATAAATGTTAAACCATAAAATTCTGATATCATTTTGGTCCAGCACCCAGTTTGGGTATTATCATAGATGATTCTTTTATTATTTTTCTGCATAACCTGTGGTTTCATCAAAATTGACTGACAGGTATAACCTCGGATGCAGCTTGATATTTTGCCTGAGCATCTCAGTTTAAGTGCTTCGTTCAGAGGTACCACCAGGTCTACAATGGCAGCATATCATCCCTCTACGTGACTGTTGACTTTATGCCGTGATTTTTTGAGCAGACCCTGACACGTCACTTATATTCCATTGCACTTTGCACATTGCAGCCTGATTATATCTAACTGTAACAGACTTTACAGCCATTACAGACATTATTTTGGATTCCTTTTTTTTAATATTATGTGAATCAAACAACATTGCTAAAAAGACGATTACTGTTTAAATTCAAAGCAGACAACTAAAGTTAATTTACAGGTTTTAATTGGCCTGAATTCTAATCCACATTTATAAAATCAGTAAATATGAACTGGATTTTTTTTCTTTTAAAAAGAACCTAACCTCAGCTATCTTCACAATATAGGTCTACTGTAGCTTACCTTGTAAGTTAATGGCCAAAACGCGCTCTTTACTAGAGTTGAAGCAACACTGCCCTCTACTGCCACAGTCACAAAAATACGAGTCATATAGGTGGAAAGTGTGGCTGTGGCTTTCTGCTTTAACGAGGGACCATCCGGCCACGCACCCGTTCTGCCACACAAATCCTGCTGTCCTAGCAAACTAAAATATGTTATATCAGTTGTATATCGATATAAGAAGTCTAGATTAAACGAATAGTCATTTCAGATTTGTATTGAACGTATTGAGGCGACTACGCGATTATCATGTGTAAAATTTGCAATTTCGTAGTACGTAGTCTTGCTAGTAATATTTATTTGCCGACTAGCATATATTGAACAAGACATTTTCATTAATAATTTCTAACTGCGCGATAATGCTAATATACTTTGGATACTTTTTGAACTTAGTTACCAGTATACCCCAGTATATATTTAAATCGTATAAAACAGCACTAACACATTTCTCCATGATTCTTGTATTATTCTTTGCATCATTCTCTGGGAACTAGACTACAGAAAGAAATAGCTGGAAATACGGAATAAAATATGCATTCTTTAAAAAAGCTTTACGCTTTTGTTATTTAAATAAAATACTACATTTATGTTGCATGCTGTTACTTTTTCTAGATGATAAAGGGTAGTGTAGTTGCTAGTCCTTGTCCGGCGCGTGCCGACGTCCCTGCAGAGTAGCGTCAGGTCCCAGCTGTCAGACAGACGTCAGCACGGTCACACGCGACACCCGTCCCATTTCCACGGCACAAATGACGAGATCAGTGACTAAATTACCGGACAGCAGCAGGCCTTTCGCCGCACAACTATCCAATGTTTACTTAACAATACTCGCTCTCTTCTGCTGTAAACTCATTGTCAAAATAACGCTCAATCTGCTCACGCACTTCTACATTATTAAAGGGAACCGCAAGGAGGCAGCGCGGATTTCTGCTGAGTTCTATGATGTGGGGCAGAGACACAGTAAGTCAACTGTAACACCCTTACCTCATAAATGACTCTCCCCTGGGGTATTTTCCTGCTAGTAATTCGCATTCCTCCATACGTACAGAGCTAGAAAAGCAGATCTTTAAATCTTAAAAGTAAATATATTTGTTTGTCCTTTGCAGAACCTAGGAAAGGCATGCTCACTCTATATATCTACTGCATACGCATATTTGGATGCAGACATGAAACCAAACTTTACCTAAGCATTTCTTGATGAATTTTCTTTTAAATAGAACTTTGGAATTACTTCGGTATTTACATTTTCACGTGGAGAGCTCTTACGTTGAATATC
Source organism: Petrocephalus sullivani (assembly GCA_026780845.1). NCBI lineage: Eukaryota > Metazoa > Chordata > Actinopteri > Osteoglossiformes > Mormyridae > Petrocephalus > Petrocephalus sullivani. The sequence continues at coordinate 12,501,831 of JAODKM010000016.1, read as the reverse complement.
CTAACTTTGTGTATATAAGCTACGCCAGATATACAAAATTTTAATTCTAATAGTCTATTCATGGCTTATTTTTAAATATATACAGATAAAAATCGTCAACGTGATTGACAGAAAAACAATGGTTGTGAAAAAATACTCAAAACTATAAATACAGTATGGAAATATTGCTTGTTTAAAACGCGTATGATATGATTACCAGCACTATTACCAATGCTTTATTGTTTTTGTTGCAAGCTTTTAACGTTATTCAAACCTTCTGGTTGCACGTATTTATTTTATAAATAGTATCCGGGACTTTTTAAAGTAAGTGTTCTTCCCCGAGTCACACTGTTAGGAGTCCCGAAAACGTTAAGGTGTTTCTAACCCTGTATTATAAATAGAACGGAGTCACATGCTTCCCTGTCCCGAGTAGGTGCTCTGCTTGGATTTTAATATTCAGCTCTTTCATCATAGCTGTGCGGTGATCAGCGGTTGATCGCTTCGACAGCAACAGTTAGCCAGCCAATCAGCGCACGCCCCGGGCTGAGCGTGCGCTGCCAAGGGTACAAAGTAGTTGATGAAACTGTTTCGAAAGTCCCATCTGTGGAAAACAGGCAGTCAGAGAACAGACAGGGAAAAGCGCCGTGTTTTCCTGCATCAGATCTTGCTGGGATACTTAGCTGTGGTCAAGGTCAGTTTTACAAACCTACTAAATTCGAGTATCCCATGTGTAGTGTTGGATTTCATTTAAAAATACGTAAAAATATACACAATGTTTTGTTTAGTTTTTAAAATATATATATTTTTTTGTAGGAACTAGGGCTGTGTTTGGTTTACACTATACACAGGTAAACATATCAAATATTTATTGTGTAATGCAAAATAACAATATCAGTGATCGCATAAATATGTTATTCTCGGTTTGGTAGTACAGCAAGCCTGAAACAGTATAAACTTCTGTTGTGTTTACTGTGGCGATCCCTGATCTGTGATGCAATGATTTATTTAAGGAGACCACAGAAAACACAACACCTTAGGAAATATTTTTAAGTCAGGCCATAAAATATTGCAAATGTCAGACATTGATTTACTTATATTTTACTCATATGTCAAAATGTAACATAGACGTTCTGCATCTCTGACTGTAATACATAGAAAATATGTGCAGTGTACACATTTTTTTGAAAATGTAGACAGTGGAGGGCTTTGGAGCAATTCAACAGAGTATATATGTAGGAAGTGAGCTATTTTAGCATATTTATTCTGCTGACACATCAGAGAAAAATTGACAAACTCTGGCTGAAAATCATCACCAGTGATACACAGGCTACACATGGTTTTACATCAGGTCACAGCAAATCGGCAAAGAGACACACTTCACCCACTCCTGGGTGCATGTCATATTCAGGCAATACTGAATATGCTATTCAATCAGAATCCCCATGTTTTAATTATGAAAAATAATGATTTGTATAAATCTTTGTCAAAGATTATCAATCAACAGTAGATATTCACCTGCAGCAGCCATAGAAGGATAGTTATTTGAAGGGGTTTTCAGCTCTTTCCTCGGCCATTAGTCTTATAGATGAAGGTCGTACAGGGAGGTGATGCTGATGATGACGATCTTAATGTCTGGAATGCATCAGCGGTTATTCTGGACATTGACCAAGGTGTGTAAACTGCACGGTTCTGCTGGAGTCGCTATGCATTACCAAAGTCATAAGCAATGTGTATATCAGGTAACAAATCTCACAACCAGTGTTTGTTCTGACCATTACTGGATTAAATATTGTATAAAAAATGACATTTGTGGTTTTGCCATGTTTGTACTTAAACATTTCCCACTATGTAGAATTACTGAAAAAGGCATTCACAAGTATAACAAAAATGGTAGTGTTAAAGAGAAATTCTGGAGTTATTTTTTACAAATGGATTAATGTTTTATAATAATAATAATAAGTTTACAGTAGTAACTAAACTTTGTTGACCAGGCTGCAGAGGATCTCAGCATCTTAGAACCTTAACGAGAATGCTCCTTCTCAGAACACTCCTTGGTTACATTCTTCAGGAGGGATTGAGGATGTTCTTGCTTGCACAGGGTCGTGGGCAGACCGGTCCCCCCTACACGAAGCTGCATCCCAGGGCCGTCTCCTGACCGTCAAGACACTTATTTCTCAGGTGGGCCAGGGAGACCAACTTCCTATTAAGCTGCCATCTGAGATGATTTAGAATTTTTTAACACTTGATTTTTAAGGGTGAATATTTACGGCTTTCGTCTGTATAAACGGAAAGACCTGTAACTCTTGTCGCCGTAGGGCTGTAATGTGAATGTGCTCACCATCGACCACGTGAGCCCATTGCACGAAGCCAGCCTTAGGGATCACGTGGCTTGTGCTAGAGCTCTCATTGAGGCAGGTGCCAACGTAAGTGCTGCACAAACAAATAATGTATGTGTTTATGTATAATAATATGTGTGCTTGTATTCAATTTGTGCTACTGTGGAGATGTGAAGGAACTGGGATGTGTTTGTGTAGCCGTGGACAGGCATTTACTGGCTTGTGATAGAGATTGGGGGGCAGGTATTTTTTACATTTATATGGAAAAGCTTACTGCTACAAATATCAGCTGAAAGAGATGACACTAGACTGATTGCTATTTTACTTTCAAGTAAATAAAAAATAAAAAAGTGACTCAGTACAAAAATCATATACAATAAGTAGGTACTGAGGTCAGTAAAGAATATTCAAATAGAAACCATATTTATGTGTTGGATACTTTGAATAGGTAATCAGTAATGAGTGATTACAGGATAATATACCAATTACTCTGCACTGGCCACAATTTAAATACGTCTGAAGTGCCTTTCAATAATATGGTAGCTTATTTCCGTGCATCAAAGAAGGAATGAGACCCAGGACAGACCATCAAACACTTCATTATTATTGATATGAAGAATGAAAACCTTTCGTAGTCAGTTACATTTTTTTAAAATAATGAGCCCTTTTAGTAAAAGCCTATTTAATTGTTTGTAAATTTAAATGGAATATTGTTAAAAGAACAAGGACCATCACTTGTTCAATTTGTCAAGTTCAAGTTGTGACGAGGGTCAACAGACATACATTTAGCTGTCATGTGCCAAATTACACTGAGCATTAGTAATAGCTGGGTAATTAATGGGGGAGACTGCCACAGTGGAATAATAAATTCATATAGAGGCCCCATCAAACCTTTGATGATATGAGACTCAAAAAAGGGAAATAATCTGGCTTAGGAGATGTAGCAACACATATATTAGTATTATGAAAAAAGCTACTACATTGTGAACTGCATTATGGGTTATTTCTCAGGTCAATGTCACCACCATTGACGGCGTGACACCACTATTTAATGCCTGCTCATCAGACAGTGTGGGGTGTGCTGAGGTACTGCTGGAACATGGTGCCAAATTTCAAGTTGCTATATTCCAACCTTCACCTATACATGCAGCTGCCAGTAAAGGTATTCCGTGCTATTTTATCCCAGCGAAATCTAACTGAAACCACAATTCAATAAATTGCGTTGGCATTGTTTTTATTTTTATTTTATTCATCACTGGTTTTATTTTGTGCTGTATATAACATGATTGGACACCTTCTTTGCAGTTTTATTATGTTACTTGCTGATACTGATAAGCTTCTGGAATATTCATCGCATGACCTCCAGCCCTGAAAGAAATCTCACATATCTGTATGAAATGTCTTCAACCCCAGGCTGTTATACGACTTTAGAAGCGCTTATAGCATGGGGTGCTGATGTCGACTATGACATTCCTCACATGGGAACGCCGCTGTACGTCGCCTGCATCTGCAAAGAGCTACAGTGTGTCAGGATACTGCTAAATGGAGGTGAGGCCGTTTGCACTGACACACCTGCTGTTGCAGATAATATGGATATCTAACGCTTTACGAAACATTCACTTTACGCCACATGGCTTTTACGGAACACCTACGTGAGCACCTGTTTTCGCTAAACAAAAGAAATATGAAGAGGATTTTCGCTTTTATGAATGAAGTAGCAAAGCGAAAATAGCATTTAACGTTTGTTTGTCATCACGCTAATTATAGCTATATAGTCATGCATTGCATAACAGAGCATATATGACTGTGGTCCTGTAATAAAAAACTCCCTGAGCTGAAAAATTCCTGTCGCCTATAGTAGTAACATCTTAGTGAAACACATTACTCACGTGTTTGTGACGATACCGGTGTAAACAAACCTAATGCGCTGCCAGTCACATACAGTTATGTACAGTACATAATACTTGATAATAATAATTACTACTGGTCTATGTATTTGCTGTACTGTACTTTTTATCGTTATTTAGCTTATACCCTATAGCCTAGGTGTGCAGGAGGCTATACCATCTAGGTTTGTGTAAGTACAGTACACCCTATGATGTTCTCACAATGACAAAATCGCCAAATGGCACATTTCTTAGAAGTATCCCTGTTGTTAAGCAATGCATGACTGTATTGATTTTGGTAAGTGAAATCACACTGTACATACATTATTTCTACTTTATGTATGCTGAAAGTGAAGTGAAAAATTGTTGACACACCACAGCAACAAAATGTGCCCTCTACATTTAACGTAGCAGTGGGCAGCTAATTCCATACTATAGGGGCAGTGCTTGTGGGTAGCACTCTGCTCAGGGTACCTCCAGGAGCAGGGATTCAAACCAGCAACCTTCCACTCACAAGGGCACAGCCCTAACCACATGGCCACTACTACTCCTTGCTTCTTTGCTTTTTGCCACTTTGGCTTATGAAAGAGGAACACTGCTTTTAGAAGGGAGGGAGGGGAAATCTGTATACCAAGTAACATCTGTAATAGCATGCAGTGGACTGAATAAAGTATACAAATGTAATGGACTTTTGTATAGTAATGTCATAATAATATATTGTGATTGCTATATCTGGACCAGGCACATAGCCAGGTAGCAAAATAAAAGGTTTTGAAAGTCGCTCACCTCTTGTTAGCAGTCAGGCACGTGGCCTGGTAGTGAAAGTAGCTATTAGTATAAACTCCACACTAAATTTGATCCCGATTGGTGTATCTACCCATGGGTACAACCTAGGTCAGCAAAATCAGTAAGAGAGACCTATTGGTATGGTTGTGGGACCCCTCCACGAAATTTGTTTCTAGCTACAGGACTGATCTTGACGACACTAATATACATATAATATAGGGTTTAGTAGTATTTTTCTATCTAGTACCAGCAGGTATGCATACTCAAACGAACGCCTGAATTCCTGTAAGATTTAGTGAAAAACAAAAACTTACAGGGATCATCTAAGACCCAAAAGACCGCGTGAATGCAGCACGCTTCAGGGCATGGTCCAGATGGTACAGCTATGCTTCTGCGTACCTTCTGCTGTGTGCTTGAAAAGTTGCCACCATTGTTATCGTACGATTGGGAATTGAGTAGAGGTTATTGTGTGACCACTTCTCGGTGAATTTAGAACTCATACACATTTCCTCCCTCTCTGATAGGGGCAAACGTGCACAAAGGTAGATTTCTCGAGACTCCCCTACATGCCGCCGCTCAGGAGGATTGCACCGATATCGTGAAAGAACTGCTGGCGTTCGGGGCCGACGTAAATGCAAAGAATCACGAGATGAAGAGGCCAGTGGAGGTGGCCCCCCCGAGCAGTTTAGCCGAAGGGTTCCTCCTGCTTTATGAAGGTGAATCATTGCCCACAAACTGGTGGAAAATGCATGACTTACCGGAACGACCACCCCAGCATAAATCTTTATAATGATATAAAATGCCTCAATTCCTGTTGTTTCCCGTCCCTCCAGAAGGGCTGGTTGCATTAAGGATTCACAACATGGGATGATTTGTAATGTAAATTGTTTAAAACTGGAAAGCGGTTCCAAAGAACATATACAAGGAGCAAGTGAGAACTGTACTGTGAAATGGACCTTGTTTGAGAAAGGGTTTGGTCACACACGACTGTCCATCCCCCCCACAGCTGTGCCCCGCCCCCTAAGTCAGCTGTGCCGTCTGAGCATCCGAAACTGCATGGGACGCTCCCGGCTCTTCCTCATCCCTCAGCTCCATCTCCCCCGCACCCTGAAGAAATTCTTACAGTACCGATGAGGAAGTTCGGCATTTCCTGCTATTTGACACTGACACATCAAAACATATGCATACTGCCAGAGGCATTCAGTAATGTATTGTTTGGTGTTTGCTGTAACATGTAAAAATGTTAATAAAGATAGATTTGTTTGTGTGACAAAGGAGTGCTACTGGAAATACTGATGCCCAAATGTATTCCTGTGGATTTAATTTAATAGTCAATATGGTATTATTTAAACATCAACAACAGCTGCTGTCTTTTGTTGTTCGTAGAATATTTACAATAGACCAAAGAAAAACAAAAATTGGCTATGATAGAAATAAATATTATTAAAATAGCAATATATACCCATCTGAAGATACAAGACAGAACATCATGGGCATTGCTTTCTGCCTTTTATATTTTTTGAAGGGCCATTCTGTTTTATTTATTTATATATTCATTGTTTCGTTTATTCGTCATGTTAAACTGTGAGCTTGCGCAGCTTTGGGTGCGTTTGATTAGCGTTTAGCGTTACGACGCCCGCCCTCTTTACGCAGGAGGAGCTGTTACCATGGAGACATCAACAATGCCAGCGCTTCGCTAGGGATCCCCGGCTGCGCTTTCTCGTTAGTATCGCCTAAACTGGAATTTCGCAGAGGTTGCGCAGTTAATCGCCGCCAAACTCCCCCCCCCCCCTTGTAAATTATATGCCACTTTTTGGTAGTTTTGCCCCCCGCCTTGCTCGCTATGGCCTATGCGCGCTCGCCCAGCAAGGCAGGGCTGCCTCGGGAAGTACTCAAGTGGCTGCAGAACCTCGGCTTGTCTGCCCCCCCGAGAAATATTCGCAGGTAAGAAGCCACACGATAGTACGAGGCGCTGATGAGTCGTTTTTGTTCTCTCTTTTTTGGAAAAATATGGTACTGGCACATTTATCGGTGATATAATTTACTAAGTAGTCCCCCGTGATAACTACTTGTATTATAAGTAATTCGGCAGGTTAATTAATAACGTACATAAGCTTTAATTTTGCACGATGATGTTTCTGTAGAGACTTTTCCAATGGTTACCTGGTGGCTGAGGTGTTCTCGTGCTATTACCCCTACGATTTCCAAAACCATTCCTATGACAACGGGACCTCACTCCCCACCAAAATCAGCAACTGGACTCAGATAGAAAAGGTGAGAATCTAAACAACGGAAAAACAACTAGGTTCCGCAGAGGGTGTCATTATGATGCCAGAGAACAGTGTTCATGCCGTTATTCGTGGCAACAAAAAAAAAATGTAGACTATGTTTTTAAATACCATGTCCGTGGTTAAAAAAAAAAAAAACGTCCGTCTGAATTCGCAATGGTGTACTTGGACCCCTGCTAAAAAAACAACACAATAAAAATAACGAAAGAAACACAACAACAACAACAACAATAATAATAATCAGGCAGACATACATAGTGGCACTGACATTAGTTCACCTAGAATAACATATATTTAATTAAAAAAAAAAAAAATTACACTCATTTATGTAATACTAGGTTCTTCCAATTTTACCAAAAAGCCAACTTTTTGTTTATTATTATATGGTTCTAAAGTGGAGAAGATTTGCAACTACATATAGCTACAAAACCGAATGGTTGAGTAAGAAAAAAAATTCTCAGGTTAAACTCTTAATTTAATTGAGAAGCAGTTTTAAATTTTGAAATTCTTTATTTTAAGTCACTACAAAAACTGGGCGTTAGGTTGCCAAGGGACGTGATTGAGGGGACCATTCACTGTAAACCAAGAGCAGCTGAGATTTTGATCCAGGAGATTTACGTTCTTCTGACAAACAGAAGGTATGTGTTTACCATCAAGGTCTGTGATATGGGAATACTTGTGTTGAATTTCAATGAGAATTTTTATTCTTCTCTCTCTGCACTATTCCCTTCAGAATTAGAAGTTTCCAGGATGCTGACTCTGACTTCACTGACCGCAGTTACCAAGAGATGTTACCTATGGTTGCCCGAGCAACAGCTTCCAGGGCAATTAAAAACAACCTCTCTCTCAGTGAGGTGATAGCTGAGCCTAGTATTGATAAAACCAGGCAAAAAGCTATGGCGATCATTCACATGCACCTGCAGCAGAGGCAGGCTGAACGAGTGGAGAACCCAGGTTAGTTTTCAGCAGACATTTCATTTTCGGTTATATAAACAAATGAAAAAGAAAATAAAAGAATATAATAATATAAGTATATATACACAAACACAAAAAAATATCATTGCAGTAATATATTGCCATGGGGAAAGGCCATACTTATTCAGCAAGGATAAAAGTCCAGTTTTTGTTGCTAAATGATGATAAAGATGATAGAGTACAATATAGAGTAATAAAATATTTTTGTGGTTAGTATATATCATTTAGCCTCCAATTTCATTGTTGAAAATAAATTCACTGGCTAATTTGATTTACAATTTGCTACAGTTTGCAATTTCTCAGTGTTTAACGAAACCGATCTCTTCAGTTATAGGAAAAAATTAGATAATAGCTCATACCACATTGCAAAATTTATAGGTGTAATTTATCTAGAAAAATATCTCAGAATATTCTAATCATATTCTTATATTTTAAAACAGCTAACATCATTTTTTTGCAAGTATAAAATGTATGTTTATATATATATATATATATATATATATAGAGAGAGAGAGAGAGAGAGAGAGAGAGAGAAAGAGAGAGAGAGAATTTGATTCTATAGAAATGAGTTGAATTTGTTTGGAAGCTCAGGGATTCCCATGCAGCAATCTGACTGACTGTCCTTCTTCTGGAAAGAGCGCTTCAATATAAAGCCAACTCTGGGAGAGCTGGCTGTCAGACTGCCACCGCCATCTGATAAATGGGAAGGCATTCCTACAGACTGCAGACTGCAGATCCAAAGTAAGCTCACCTTTCACATTTGCCGTCCCACTTAACATCACAGATTTTACGGTATTAAGCATAATCGATAGTGAGAAAGTCACTGTAACAATCATTGTGGCCCAGACTCCTTCCTGAGAAGCTTTAGCGTTAGATTCATTGCAGTGTAAAAAATGAAAGTGAAAATGGCTCAGGCGTCTGTGACTGCTAGGCAGCCTTCTATCAGACATTATTCCCATAGATTCCTTCACTGAAGGAACATCTCCTTCACATCTCCTGGCTTGCCGGTCTTGTGGTGATCTGTGAACTCAAACAAATAACGTTTAAGCCACTTGGGAGAAAATAATTATAATAATCGTAATATTAATTGTCTGCACGTAGTCTTTGTACATTATACCTATATATCACTGCAGACACCATTAGTACAGAAATGTGATCAAGTGTTGTCTCAAGTAGAGGACCAGAATGATATAATATTCACACAAAATAATACTATATTATTCAATAACACTGTAATAATACTAATTCTATACAATTTAAACAAATTTTTTATATACAATTCAATACAATTCAAACGCAATTCTATACAATTCAAACAAAGTTTTAAATACAGAAACATGCATCATACGCATCATAAACACAAATAGCATGGCGTTCTATCTATTTATTCATTTAAGTAATAACCACGAGCATCTATAAACGTAATCTGGTTTGCAGATTCTTGTATTCAGAGTCTTCCAAAAACACGATAAATGCCCTACCCTAAGATATCACAACAGGGCTCCTTATGGAATGTTAACCAGTAGCTCTCTACTCATGAGCTGCCAGCCATCAGCGCTGGGTTGCTTGCTTTCCTTTCTTGTTTCTGTTCAGACACATATGGCCCATCCCCCTTTTAGGGTAGTCGTCCTTCACAAGAAGCACATCTAGTGTTCAGTTCAAGGTGATTGACTTGTAACAGCCATATAAAAAATCCGGCTATTCAGCATTGGCTGAAAAGGACTCTAAGGAAGTAACTTATGACGAGCTGAATATTCCTCATGCTCCACTCTCAATGCAGAATTACAGAATTATCCTCATATTTACTCTCTAAGTTAATTAGCTCAAATTCTGTATTTTTTTATGGCGATAACAGAATTGTAGCGGCAGTTATCAATTTTCTTACTGCTTACTTAATTATTGCTATTAATTATTTGTACAAGTATAGTTTCCACAGTTTTTAATTCCTTTAAATTGAAATGTGTAAGACGGAAATGGAATGCATAGAAAATATTTTGAAAACGTTGTTTCCTTTCATACCTGCTCATTTGTCCGAAATGCCATCTTATCGTGGACAGCTGGGTCCATCTAGTGCTGAGCGAGAAGCAATCTCTTTCACAGTGTCAAGTCAGCGTTTCTCGGTATAGATTACAATAAATTGCAAATTTATTACAGTACAGTCTTGGGGTTTTAGTGCCTACTCCACATTTTTGGCATTCTTTCTAGTTTTCTGACTGTATCTTTGGATATTATTAAGAGGTTTCATAGTACCTGATTTGCCCCAGAAATAGGTGAAGTTAATACTATGAAAATAATTGTCATCCCGGAAATCCATCTGGTTCTGTCACATGGTTGACAGGCAATGGGACTGAATTGTTAAGGAGCCTTAAAGATGCATTTCTAAGTCATCATTAAGCCTTCAAATGTGATTTTAATTAGTAAATCCAAGTTGAGCATTGGGGGGGGGGGTCTCCACCCATTTAAGGGGGTCCAGGGGGTTATATTGGCTGGCAATTGTTATGATAGTATTTAGAAAGGTATATCTACATTTTTTTTAGGCTTTATGTTTCAGTGCTGTTTATGGAAAAGTCACATAAATTCTGTATTCTCTAGAATGTTTCAGTGTACATTTTGCTTAGTGTTGATGCTTTATTTACAAATTGTAAAACTATTATTAATTTCCATCAAGTCAAGGTCAATTCCTGTCATATTACAGTGCAGTTATTTCATTATATTTCTGCCTGCCTATTTTTCGCATTATATCTGTAGCTACACTCTGTAGCTCACAACGCCGATTCGTTGGATATCAAAAAGAAGCGGCATGGGAGAAAAACATTAAACTCTCTGGGTGACGAAACAACACGATTAGGCTTGCAGGAGTGTAAGGGACAAGTTTATAGGGCCATTTGTTTTGTGGCCTTTTCCAGGTATTTGGGGTCAAATAGAACACAGCAGATGATACATAGGACATGTACAAGATGTTAGAAAGAATCGGCACAGCAAGCCTTGGAACCTGACTGCCTTTCCCAAGATTTACATCACCCACCCCTACTCTACCTGCACTCTCAGAACTCACTCGGAACTCATTCAGAACTCGGAACACTTTGTTGCCTGTATGTACAAACATACCAGAAATGGTTAAGGTTTGGTGCTAAACATGAAGTGCAGGAAAATACTGCAAGCTGCCTATGAAGCTGTTAACAGGATCTTATTACTTATTGCATTGTTTCTTAAAATGTTATACGTGCCCTTTCAGTATTTTCCTGAAATGGATTTTCCGCAACAGCTGTCTGTTCCAAACAAGTGATTACATTAGAATTATCATCATCATCATGAATTAGCCTAAGAGAGTCTTATATTTGGTTACATTTTAACCAAAGTTTTGGGTGTTTTGCTTTGTCTGACTAGAATTTTTAGTGGGGAATTTATAAACACTTCTAGGGGTGTAGAATTTTGAAATGCGCAGTTTCATGCTATGCATTTCCATAGCTTGAAATACAAAGCTTATTGCTATGACAGATATGTATCAACAGATGGCGCTGCTGGATTTCGTTTGTAACTTCCATGTACTAAAACGTTCAGTAAATTTAACGCTACAAAATTAATACTCATAAAACTAATTTTTCTAATAATTATTTTGAAAACCTCTTTTAAACTGAAAAAAGGTTTCATAATAGAATTTATGGGTATATTTAATACATATATATTATTTTCTTCCAATAAAAGATGATTGCCTTGAATGGAAGTCACCTTTTAGGGTGTGACTTTTCAACTACAAAAATGGACAACATGAAATGTAATGAGACACTAAGTAAAAGAGTGACCATTCAATATTCTCTACAATCTGGTCTTAGGGAAAACAGTCCAGATGGCTGATTGGTACAGTCTCATGATACATTGCATTCCATTTCTGATATATATATATATATATGTGTGTGTGTATTTTTATTGAAATGCACGTTGCATTATGTAATGTAATTTGGCAATCATTGATGGTAATGGTCATATGATTATTGTGCAGTGTAAAAAAATAATAAAATGTCATTTTGTGATGTTGTAGGGTTCACTGCTTTCAGCTTTTGCAAAGCAGCGGCTCCCCGAATTCGTTGCCATGGTAACAATCCTGGTAACCATGAAGATCCAGCAATGCTTTGTGTTAAGTTGAACAATCTGTTCAATAGCAATTATGATACTAAAATGTATGCCTCGAAAAAAAAAAGAACAAAGAATGTAATTAGTTAACCTTCATAAAGTTAGTTACTTTATATGCTTATTTTTTCAAGTTGTTTATATATCAGGTTACAATTAAAATATATAAAAATGGGCAAAAAGTAGTTTCTCCTTATACAATGCACATAAACATATACACAATAAATGGAAAACTACTTTTCTTAGTTAAAGCTATGTTCTGTGAACTTCCCTTCAACCCTCCCAAAATCAAAGTGCTGTAACATTTAATTAAATATTAATATTCCTATCCGAGTATTGCTTGCAAGGGCCTGTCCCAGGCAGCATAGTGCACAAGGCTGGGGTCCAGCCTGGATGGGACGCTAGTCCATCACAGGGCGCTTACACACTATGGGTAGTTTAGAGGTGCCAATTAGCCTGACTGCATGTCGCTGGACTGCTGGAGGACGGCAGCATGAGCCAGGGAGAGCGTGCAAACTCTGCACTGACAGAGCAGCAGCTCTGTCTGCACCCAGCCCTGGATGTGTGAAGACGGTGTAACCCATGGGGGTACCATTCCTGCAGATTTCCTTTGATCGGACCCATTTCCCCCCACAGTGCAAAGGTAATGTGTCCAGTGATGGACTGGCATCCTGGCCAGGGTGTGACCCGGTTTTGTCTTCCTGTGCTCCGTATCAGGGCCTGCAGGCTCCCTTGGAACAGATGGCTGAAAGTGACCAAAAACTGAGGGATTAATCAAAAGACCAAAAGCAACACAGCAAACCTGAAAAGTAATTGCAGTATGTGTTGTGCCTCACTACCACCTCTCCAAAACAGTTTTACGGCATGATGTCAGACTCTTAAATATTTCTGTGTCTAAGTATATCGAAATATATACATAAATATATCGTATGGTCGAATGGGCAGTGGGCTGTATGGTGGTTAAGAACATTGTACTCCATCCAAAGTTGTAAGAACATAAGAACATAAGAACTATACAAACGAGAGGAGGCCATTCGGCCCATCAAGCTCGCTTGGGGAGAACTTA
>JAODKM010000016.1:12465304-12487190 GCA_026780845.1 Petrocephalus sullivani | reverse complement strand
TTCCAATCAGAAGGTACCACACCTTCAGATAAGGATTTTTGGAACAATAAAGTTAAGGGTCGGCAAATAATATCCCTCGTTTCTTTTAACACTATTGGTAAGATTCCATCAGGGCCCTGAGATTTATTTATTTTGAGCTTTTGAGTACTTTTGATTCTGTGATCAGTATATTCATTATAATATCCAGTTAAATAAATGTTGAATAAATTGCTTTTAAGCATCAGTTTAGTAACCGAACTTAAACAAAGATATATATGAATGACTTTATTTGTGTATTTAATGTATTTGTGTATAGGAATTTGTATATTTTTATGTTTGATGGATGGTTATCCTAAAACCTATCCTTAAAACACTTCCACGGCTAGTTAAATTTAAAGAATTCTTTTTAGGGCATATTTGTGATGGTAAGCGTATGTAGAAGTCTACTGTAAGTAACATTTTTCATGGTATATATATATATGTTTTTATCAGCAGGATACAAAACTAACTAAAAGTCTTGATTGCAGATGCCAACGTGGAGAATGGAACCAGGCTCTGAGCTCCAAGAATAATGAGGAGCACTAATAAGTTCACCAGGACTGGACATAGGCACCACAACTGCAGCCAAGAAAACTTCTGGACCAGAATTCCTGGACTGGGATGCTGCTGCAAGCTAAACACTCTAAAAAAAATAAGACTGTTGATGAACTCCAACCAAGGGCGTAGATTTGGATAGGAACGATAGGGACATGTCCCTACCAATATTGTGGAGTACCGTGTGTGTTTTAGAGGGGTGGGGTCCAGGGCTGATTTGGTTCCTGATAATGTTGAAACCGAAGGTAAACCCTTGACGCTAACATTTAAAATGAGACCGGAAATGTGGTACTCGAGTCCACATATGAATGGATTGAGTCTTATGATGCACTCGAGTAAACTTTAACTTGTCTTTATTTGGACCTGAATAAATTTTTTAAGTGCAGTCCAGAGTGTATGTCTGTAGCCTGTATCCAGCTTTGGCGCACCCCAAATTTCTTATATTAGCTTCAGTGTTTTATGACCAACATCTGACATGCGCCCATGCAGTTAATTCACATCCTTACCATGTTTGTGAAGCCAGCAATTATCTGTTTAACAGAGATAAACCATAAGGAGTTTCTGTGCAAGACATCCAGTAAAAAGAAGCACATGGCAGAATGAAAATATCGCAAATCAGTGATTAGGGAGGATTGTGGAATGTCTCCCACTTTGTACTGCTAAAACTGGTTTTACATGGTAATCTAAAGATAGCTACCCATCTAGCTGGCTGACATTTTATGATAGTAATTATTCTTTACTTAATAATGTCGGAAATTCTTCTTTTCAACATTGCTTTATCTTCTTCTATAGTGTGCACTTTAAAGAAAATATTAAAAATTTGATAATAGTTTGCTAAATATAAAAAAGCCCTGTGTTGTTGTATATGCATATATGCAATTTTAAATGTGTTCAGGATACAGTCATGTTGCGATGAAATTAAAAATTGCTATAGGATGCATTTGGGTTGTATTTCTGTTACCTTTGTGTTTGACAAATCAGTTATTTCTTATTTGTCAAAGTTTATTTCCAAGTTGGTGGTCATTTTAAATAAATTATTTGAGGTGTTTGTCTTCGATTTATGGTGTTTGAATTCAGATTCACGGTAACGAACTGGGTCTCACTAATATAACGAACTCTCACCATTATAAATAACACTGTAAGTGGACTACTCCATTACTATGAGCAAATTATTTCAACAGTATTTGTACAGGAACGATTCTGTCCCAAGCTTTTTGATCCAAATAAGCGGTTGAGCGCTGTAATCGTGATCACTATAAGCGCATTACACTGTAAATGATGTGGTAATGCATTTTCACTTCGCATAGGAACAGGTCCATTTCCTTGGCCGAAAGACTGTTGGCTTTGCCAGGTAAACATGCAGTTGTAATAGCAATCGGCCGTAGCTCATGTGCCCCTGCCTTTTAAAGGTGAGGTGATGCGCCATTCTGATTGGTATATTGCATATTTCGCCCAGAACACGCCTCTGAATAATTAAGAGATTTAGGACAACCTTTCTGCTACTTGTGCTGGCGCAAAGTCTGTTATTTTCTGCCGTCAAAATAGTAAAATGGATTTGGACACGCCCATAACTTTTAGTTGCGCTTTGCGTTAGTTCGTTAGAACAGAGCCCGTGGCTGACACAACACTGAATAAGGCGTTCCGTTTGTATTTCGTGTTACGTTTTTGGACTGCAGGAGGAAACCAAAATATTTTAAGGAACCCCTTGCAACAGGGAGAGAACATGCAAACTCCACACACAGACTGTGCACGTAGGATTCAAACCCCCAGCCCTGGGGATGTGAGGCACCACTCAATGCCCCGGATAACATGGGAGAGAGATACGATGGCATAGCAAATGTAGCCATTTATCATGTCACCATGTTATACAAGTAGCATTAACCAGGATTCACAAAACGGGCAGAGTTTATGTTTATTAATATATTCTTGTTTTTTTATTGCAGTAAAAGATGATAGGAAATAGACACTTGTTTGCGAAGTGTGTTCCGATACCTTAATTCTGTCATGGGCTTTTGGGTCGTATTAGTGCTCTGTTACACAGTTACATTTTCCCCATATTCTCAGTGTGGAAGATGAGATGGATTCCCACTTCCGAATCTCCATCAGCTAGATGTACTTCAGAGAGTTAGTAACCCGTTTTTCATTGTGTTTTAGATTTTATAAGGAGGAAAGTGTGAAAGAAGAAACAATCTTTTATGTGACACTAAATTCGACATACTAAGAATCTATGTGAAAATCTTTTCCCCTCCTTTCTCAGGAAATAATTTTATTCCCTGCCTTTGAGATTAATTTTAGGCACCAGAAAACAGCATAGGTTCCGACCGCTGGGTTTTTCCATTATGGCAGAAAGAGGGGGAATATATTTTTGTGGTCACTTTTTTTCTGAGATACACCCCTCTGTTTTTTCAGTGCAGGGAGCTGATTTTTGTGCAAAGCATCCACTGCAACAGAAACCGTATTTCAGCTTTTTTAAAGTAATGTAATAATAATAATAATAATAATAAATTCTGCACAAGCGCTTGTCCTGTGCAAACGGCAGCGATCTGCCGAGGCTCCTTTCAGTGTGACTTATTGTGGTCGCATTGAGCAGAAAAACTGCTCACGTTCATGGAAGAAGAGTGATTTATAATAAAATCACTGGTAACGCGCTGAAAGCGGCGTGGGGAGCCAGCGGGTCTCCACACTACGGTCTGGGGGCATTCTTCACCACCGCTTTTAAAGGAAGATACAATTAGGTTATAATTGTCAGATTTGCCGAATTTTGTGCATCAGCTGTAAATCAAAACAAGCCAGCATGGAAGAGGACATGGATGAGGGACAGACCTCAAAAGGTAATGTTATACGAGCTTGTTTATAGAATAAAGAAATTGCATGATATTTCATTTCTGAATGTAAACATCTATTGGGTGATTCTAATAGATATTCAAACTAAAAACAGTAAGGAAGCAATAGAATGAGATGGAATATCAGAATCATAGTATACATATCGCATAAATATCGGGTTTTGTATTTATATGCTTTGAAAACTGAAATATGAGAATTTCAGTAGTATCGACAGGGAATGATCCATAAAAATGTTTAGGTCCTTAATCCTTAATGTATTTTCTGTTTTCGTGTGGTGTAGCAACGTATGGTTTTTGAGATATTGAAAATGCAGTTTTAATTCGGAGGGATCATTTTCAACTGCGATTTAGTTCGTTCGAGCAGGCTTTTTCGTGAGTAATACAAAACGTTTTTTGTGCGGCAGGAAGCCTTTTCGTCTATACTACCGATAATTTTAAATCTGAATATGCTATAAAATATGCAAATCCGTATTTTTACGCGTAATGCCGCAGTATATCCAGGATTTCTCATTCTTATTTTCCTAACACAATCGTTGGTCTTCACACAGACCATCCGTCTGCGAGCATTTTTATCTGTCGTTATTGTACTGATCTGCGCTGGTAGCACGGTCAGACATAAATGATAAATCACAGCTGACATCCAGGATATCCTGCCTTCAAGTCAGATGTGGTTGGAAACGTGATGGAACGTATAACAACACAATGTCCACCATACATTGACGTTTGCGGTGTTATGAAGCAAAAATACTTCTGGGTGTGTGTTATTCTGCGGGGGGGCGGGGAAATTTGGAGGCGGTATTTTTGTCCATGTGACAATGATTACTAAAGACTTTTTTTATGACGTAAGCTGTATAATAAGCAGTACCACTATTTCACACTTACCATTGTCAGTGTAAAACATTTGTTACACTAGTACTATTATTTCCCCTGAGAAGTTTTCTTGGTGTTGCTTAAGTGTTAATTAATCCTCAACAGATTGTAGACTTTTCTCTCTATATATATTTTTTTATCTCTATAATTCTTCCATAAGCACACTGAGTGATTGTGAAGGCTTATTGTGGACTTTTGAACAGAAGCACAGGAGAGGCAGAATAAAATAAAACATTGCTAATACCGTTAATAAAATTTAATGAAACTGTTCATGTTTCTGAGAAGCTAATGTTTATTTTTGTATTAAGTGATTGACCATGTGTTTTCACATCCATTATGTTAATATGCTTGAACTTAAAATAACATTAATAAATGCCTGTCATTTAATTATAACAATATATAATTTAAATTTTGCTTACTACAATGTATTTTGAACTTTACCTAATATGAGAAATTTATGTAGAATAAAATAATGTATACATGATAGTATAATAACTGGGCTTAAGGCTTGACTTTGTAACTGCAGCATAACTACCCATGCAGTTTTTAAGCTCTAAGTCCTCATCATCATAATTTTCTCACCGTGTTTCCTCGTGAAGATGGCAATAGCAGAATACCAAGCAGGTCAGATAAGATCTCTGTTCCATGGCCAGAGACTTCAGCTTGTTCTGAGGGGGATTCCTAAATGCTTCCAAGCTAGCAATAGCTTGTTTTGAGTCCTCCCCAGGTCCTCCACCTAGTGGGACCCAGGTGGCATCCATGCAAGATACTTGAACCACCTCAGCTGACTTCCCTAAATACAAGGGATGTGTGGCTCTATTTTGAGGTCTCTCTGAGTTCAGTAACCCTACACAGAAACCTCATTTTGACCACTTATACTCCTAGCCTTGTCATTTCAACCATTACAGACACCTCATATCTATAGGTGAGGATAGGGACGTTGATTGATTGAAAACTATAAGCTTTTGATTATGACTCCAGCTTCCTGAAAGAGGCAGTTGACTTTTTTTTTCTAAGTACCATGGCCTTGGATTTGGAGGTGTGAATGCCCTTCCAACCATGATTGCACCTTGATATCCTATTCCTGAAAAATAGGAAACAAACAGGAGTAGCGTTAAGAAACAGTCTAGCCAGAAGCCAACACCCACTCTAAATGGCTTCAATTTTGTGTGAAGGATGCAGACACAATGTATTTATACTGGAACCAAATCGCATGCTGCAACGGTACTGGTGCCCCATAATCCTGCAGCACTTGCCGCAGTAAAAGCCCTATTCTCAAACATTGCATTTGCAAAATGCTGCATTACCATTTTCCCATGAACCCTCAAACAGATGTACAAGGGAGAAGCGGTGGTCTTCTCTTTCATGGCCAAGCCAGAATCTACATTCTTTGTCCTGAATCATAGGTTCAACCATCCGGTGAAATCTCCTCTTCAGTACCCTAGCATAACCCTTCCCGGGGAAGCTGGGACGTGTGATCCCCCTATATTTGGAACACACCCTCTGGTACTTCATTTTTAAAAATAGCACAGAGATATTTTACCTGTCCTCTGTGCAACACTGAAGAGGTGTTTCGACCATGTCACCCCAACAACGTCCAATGTTTTCAGCATCTCTGGAGCTGCAACGACAGACTCTCATTCCATAAGTTTCCAACAGTGGTAGATGGAGAGAGAAAACATTCCCTAGGTTTTGAGGAATTTCTCAAAAGGTTCTTTGCACTACTCAACAATATCTTCAGTCCTTTTCTCTTCTGTGACTGCCTTCACTGCAGCCTCTCTAGTCTGTTGGTACCGATCAGCTGTCTCATGCAGGAGACCCCCAAGTATGTACTGCCCTAGAGTCGTCCTTCATCATCTTGACAGCTTCCTTCACTACAGCTATCCACCAGGGTTGTTGCTGTGACCATCTTCTGGCAACAGCTCTTTGCTGCTTCTACAGTTACCGAGGCCTTGAATGCGAACTCTTTAGCCTCAATGTCCCTGCATTCAACACAAAGGAGATTTTTTGGATGTGTGAGTTTATCATGAAATCTACTCACACAGAAGCTTCAGCCAGACATTCCCAAAACATCTGGACTGCTTGTTTGGGTCGTACTGGTCCATTAGAATTCCTCCTCATGCACTAAATTCAACTAATCTCCAAGTGACAATTGCTTTATTGATTGGTTCCTTCTCCTCCTCGGCCGCACACACAGCCTTAAGTCAAACAATAGAACAATGATCATTACCCTTTAGCCTGGTGTGCTGTGGTATCATATATGATGATAAACACCTCTGTATTTGAGCATGGTTCCAGACCTCACAGTGTACATGTAGGTAAGTCTGACTCTATCACAGGAGTGCAGACATCTTCTCAGTCAGGGAAGTAACATCCCATGTTCTCAAGTCAGTGTCCATTGCTAAAGGTTAATCCATCTGATTCTGTTCAAGCCTGTCTTCAGGAGGGACTATACTAGACCCTACCTTTCATTATGTGGTTTCTGAGCTCAAAAAATGGATCCACATGGTCATTTTGGGGTGAGTCTAGCTGATAGTACATGGACGGCCCAACCTCCAGAAACTCGCTGGTGAATATGACCTCCATGCCTGCTTTAAAGGCTGGGTCTGTGTAACCCTATTTTGGGCAGTGTACACTGGTTCATCTTTGAGCCTTTCTTAGTACAGGGGAATTAAATGAGTTTAACAGTATTATTTTAATAAATTAGTGGTTTTGGTATGGGGGAGAGTAGTAACATAAAGGTTAAAATGGTGAAGTCATCCAGATTTGGAACATATTGTATAAAATAAACAAACACAACCAGGGGTATTAGTGCTTTTTTCCAGCTTTTCATGTCCCAGGCAGCCACTTTAATTTTCTGTTTGATAGTGTTTCCTTAAAGCCCAGCTCATTTTCCTCACTTGCGAGAGCTGCAGTTTTAAAGAATCATTCTTAAATTCTTACTTAAGTGATATGTTCTTGTCCTGTTTTTTATGTCTGTCCTAATCCTAATTTTATTATACTGTAGGGCCCAGTTCAACCAATAAAGTATAATGTTATTTATCAAACTATTGTAAAATATTTTTAGAATTTTTTGTTTAATATCTGAAGCCAAAGAGTATCATATGTAAGCAACAGTATTGCTGAAATTTGATATCCTGAAATCCTGTGTTTATCTTTTCAAAAGTGATTGGAGAAAAGTTTGGAAATATGCACACAATCATCACTGTATGTATTTATCTCTTGCTATGGCCTTGTTAAGATATAATTCCTAATGTCCCCATATTACAGCTTTATTCTTGTAATGTGTCTCATTCACATTTATCTTGTTCCATCAGTTGGCATGCAGTATGTGGGTCACTACACTCAAGTTCTCAAAGTCTATTCTCAGAATTTGCACATTGGTTGGCATAGCAACCAAAGTGGTCAATTAAATATGCAGAGATAGTTGGTGTTGAGTCTGAAATTTGAAAGGTGACTGTATTAAAAAAATGAATATCAATGACATTGTCTAATTAGCTAGTTCAGTGAACTTTGTATACAATATATATATATGTTGAATTAACCGTATATGGTGAATTTGTCAGAAATGTGTTTTATGTCACAGGACATGTATGTTTAAATTACTTTTGATGTAACATACTTGTCCGGAAGAGGAGCTGTCATGGGTATGTGCCATTAGGCGGAGGGTCCGGAGAGGACCTCGGACATACTAGCTACTTTGGTGGCACTCATTTTAATGCGATGTGGATTAACAGTAAGGCCAGTCCATTTCTCTCTTATTGTTCATTATGCTGACAGATGGACAGTCGAAGTGGTTAAGGGGTGGCGGGGGGTCTTTGTAATCTGAGAGAAGCCTTCTGTTCCTCTATGAAATTTATTTATTTATTTGCTTACTTTTTATTACAGTTTATTCAGTTTGACCGTGACTGTTGGCCATGGTGTGTTTTTTTTTTATTCTAAGACTGCAGAAATCTCAGTCAGTTATTTTAGCTAAGTCACACTTATTATAGATCGCTGTTTTAATTTGCGTGATTAAGCCCCTAATCAAATTTTATCAGTCTTTTCCAGTTCTACCATTATGATTTGACTTCAAATGAGTAGTAATGCATGGATGTACGTTTAGTATTAATGGTATATGAACCCCAATAACAATGTAACTGATGTGGTAATGTTATTTTTACTATAATGAAATCAGAACAACTTGAAAAGAAAAGAAGCACCCTCCGGATACCTTTCTCGTTGTGACGTATTATGCGTGTAGTCAGTACACGTGATGGTGTGTTGCTGGGTTGGTATGTCATATATGTTAGAAACGCTGAAGTGATTCTCTTAAGGAAGGTGATGCAAATGCAGTTATAATTTAGAACTTTAAAGACTGGTACCTCTAAGTATTCTCTGTCACTGAATTATGCATGAATTATGCAAGTGTATCCTCATTCAAGTCACCATTTCTCATTTTCAATAATTAAATTATGGAAATGTTGCTATAACAATTTGCTAGTAAATTATATCTGACTTTATGCTTGTGTCCAACTGTGCTGCATAATGTGTGTTTGGAGAGTTATTTCAAAACATGGTGAATTTATGAAACACAAAAATTATGGAAATATTTGATATACACATTGAAATACAAGTAAACAAATTAATCATCTTTCATGCTGAGAGTGAATGAGAGTGACTCTATCTCTCTATCTATCTATGTTGGCTGTTCTGTGCTTGTGGTATAACTGTTGTTTAATTTGTACTTAAAAATCTATAGTTCATCAATCTGCTGCATTTTACAAGCTTTTATTATCATACAACCTTAATAATTTTGTGCCCTGGGATGGACTGGCATCCCATCCAGGGTGTACCCTGGCCTTGTGCCCTGTGCTCTCTGGGATAGGCTTCAGGTCTCCTACATCCAGATCAGAATAAGCCATGGATGGATGGATGGATTAAATAATTTTCACACGCAGCCTGTTGCAGTGATGCTTTTATGGGTTTCTGGGTTTAGAAACCCCATCACCGACATCCAGTGAGACAAAGAAATCTAGACTGAGACCGTTCTGGACTGAGATGGCTGATATGGTTGCAAAAAGACATTATAGTAGTGAACTGTGTAGAGATATTGGCCTGATCTGGGTGTTTGCAGACAGCTTGGAGGGAGATGCCGGGGGATTCCTGATGTAGGTAATCTGTGTGCTCATGCAGATGCCTCGGCATGAATGGATGCCGGCTCCGCTGATAGCCTTGACTGAGGTACTTGTCATTCCGGTCAGGCTGTGCCAGAAGCAGGGGCAGAGCTGAAGCGAGCAGCCACCTTATCTGTACCAAGTGGGGAGCACAAACAAGGGCCCAAAGCAGCCGCCACTCTGCCGGAGATTTGTAATCCAGATCGTAGTACTGATACAAAAAGGAGACAGTGTGTGTGTTCACTGTGCCCGAGAGCACACTGCTGGCCTCTTCTGGGTTTCGCCATATATTGCGACTCTTGAAAACACTTGTGTCTGATGCGGGTTTTACACCAAATTCTGGGGGCAAAATGACAGAATAAGAACAAACTGTGGATTATAATGAACCTGGCTGGAAAAGCATAATTTGTACATTTTAAGGTTGATTTTTTTTAAAGAGAAAACAGCAGGAATAAATATGTTAGCAAAAGGAACTGATAAGGAATATTTGAGAGGAATGCGCCGATGCTGTGTTGCCATGGCGACGGGCGTGGCATCCGCGGTGGGCCCTCCGCTCCCGCTGCCCGCCGCCTCTCAGACCCCCCCTACCTGTAGCGTCCCCTCATGACACTCCCCTTGTCTCCCCTTCCGCCCGCCCCCCCCCCCGGCAGTCTGCGTCACCACCTGCCGGTATATTCTCAGAGACCTCGACACCCGCCCCCCCACTGTTGGCAGGTATGTCTGGTCCTGCTCCCACATCTATCTCTCGGCTCTCCCTGGCGGGCCGCCCGCCGCCTCCCATGCCCAGGCCGCGCCTGTGCGGACGCCAGTCCCTCCTCTGCCATTCTGGCTCCAGCCCCCGCCGCTTCGCCCAGCTGTCCACCTGTGCCGGCCGCCAGTGTTTCCTGTGAGCTTCCTCAGTCCTCCCCCCCTGTCCGTATTTTTCCACATCCCCCGCTGAGGCTGCTTCGGCCGATAGCTCCCCTCTTCTCCTGCACCTTTCACCCACTTCTAACTTCTGCTCCTCAATCTCCTCGCCCCCCCCTTCATGCCAGCCAAGGGTAATCTCTGACACCTGGCCCCATCCCCATCGCTCCTGCCAGCCTGGCTCCTGTCTTCAGGCCTCTATTGCTCTCCTGCACAGCCCCCACCCCAGTGCCTCTACATGCCTCTCCTGTTCCCTCCTTTTGCCTCCCATGCCTTCAGTCATACAGGAATATCTGCCGGATCCAGCGTTTTCTCCTTGTACCACCACCCTGCTGTGATCAGTGAACATTTCCACTGCCAGCCTCATTCGTCTATGTACCTGTTATCCAACAGGTATAGATCAGAATACCACGATACATTATAATAAATTCACACAAATGCACAAAAGCATAGTCACCTATTCCATACCTTTAAACTCACTCCACGTCTCTGCACACTTTTTTATCCTCCGGCTACCCAGGCACAAACTCATCAGAGGATCGGAATATGGTTATTTTACCAATGAGTCTTTTTTACATTAGGATCAGCTATTAGCAGAGCCAAGAATTGCATATTACAATCAAAGGTTATTCTAGGTGGATGAGATCGCAATAGTCACCTTCATATATTTCTGGTCCATATTTCAGGCCCATAATATTATATACCATGCAGTAGCTTTTCACTTGACAGACTTTTTGCACTGGTATTGTAGTCTTTTCTTGCATTATTTTGGGGTAGTTGCTTTTAATCT
The DNA here is from genome assembly GCA_026780845.1 of Petrocephalus sullivani. NCBI lineage: Eukaryota > Metazoa > Chordata > Actinopteri > Osteoglossiformes > Mormyridae > Petrocephalus > Petrocephalus sullivani. The sequence continues at coordinate 12,476,052 of JAODKM010000016.1, read as the reverse complement.
GATGAAAACTAATATGATCCATCAGGGGATTCCCAGTCAAGGAAAAATCAATCATTGGAATAAAAGGTCCATCAACAAGTTGGCTAACACATTTAGTAGCAGCACTAACAAACACATTATCAATAGTTGTGTGTGTGTGTGTATGTGTGTGTAGATGCAGCATGGTTATGGAGCAAGATCATTTACTGATGTTACTCTATTAGTGTTAAAAGCACAATAAAACCACTGGCAGTGCTTATCTTCAGTAACAGATATGCATTCTCCTGGGAAATCGCACTGTTCCTGTGAATTTTCGCCCAGAGAATAATTGGCCGTCATTCTCCCATGATTATTTTAGGCTGTTTTGAGTGCTGCATCAAATGCTTGGGCGGCATCCCCTACCCGTCGCTGATCGCCACCATCCTGCTCTACGCCGGCGTGGCCCTCTTCTGTGGCTGTGGCCACGAGGCGCTCTCTGGCACTGTCACCATCCTGCAGAATTACTTTGAAGTGGTTAGAGGCCCCATTGATTCCCTGGATGTCTTTGCCATGTGAGTATCGGAGGCTGTTTGATTTAGTAGGATCCTCGGTGTTCGTCTTCTCAATAACATGCCACACGTTTTTATATTTTTTCTAACTCAAGGAATTATATTGTGCAAGAACCTTATAAATAATACTGGTATGAATGCCTTGTCTGTAAGAATCTATGAGCACATTCATAACACATTATAATGCATTCATAAAGCATTATAAACATTTATAAAAACGCATAACACATTATAGCCATGTTTTTTATGCATTGTGAATGTTTTGGAAGGCTCTCATCTATAATGCATTATAGATACCTTCATAATGCAGTACAAAGCATCCTCAATTCTTATACGGACCATTATAATGCATTGTGCATTATAGATGTGAGCTTTATCGGAGTTTATGAAGTATCGTAATCAACACTATAATGCCTTATGACAGTCAATATAATATAACATAATGCTTTATTAATTCTTACGCTGACCATTATAATGTATTATGATGGTGTCTATAAGGCATTATAGGTGATGCCATAATAACTTACTGTAATTCTACTTTTGCATGTCTACATTTGCTGTATATATTATCATTTGACAAGTATTTCTATTTTGTGCACAGTGCTTTTGTTTTATTGTATATCTCACATTCTGTATTTTATTGCTATTTTATGAATTTCATTGAGTAAACTATGAAATACACAACCAGAACAATAGGTTTTTATATTTTACGTACGGTTATTTTTCTGTAAATACACTCAGTGACAAAAAAAGACCTAGGAGTAATGGTCCAATTTGGATGTAATTCGGCACACGTGCAGACCAGCGATGGCTATGTAAATGATGCGATTTGCAAGGAGCTGGCACGTCTGGTCATCAGACATGGGGGATACCTTATAGACGCATTAGACAGCATTACCAGCACGTGACAGAGTTTGATAAGGTCGCATTGTGGGTTTGCATGAGGGGCATGCTGATGTCACAGTCACCCAATGCTGGAAGTTTCGCCCAACAAGGGAGGATGGTCGTGTTGTGCACCAAGCATTACAGAACCCCATGACATCTGTGCCTGCTGTCCAGACACAGGTATTGGACTCTCTACAATACCCGGTATCATCCTGCACTATGTCTCGACAACTGTCAACAGCCGGACTACGGGTTCATCGTCCCATGCGTAGGCTGCCGTTAACGCCAGCACAGAGACGGCTGGGCCAAAACCGGGAGACATGGACTGATGACGAGTGGCGTCAAGCCATGATCAGTGATGAATCTCAGTTCTGCATTACCATGGAAGACTGTCATGTGCGCGTATGGCGGCGCTGAGGGAAGAGGACCAATCCTGCTAATGCTGTGGAGAGATATACCGGCGTTACTCCTGGCATCATGGTGTGGGGAGCCATAGGGCATGACTTCAGGTCATCTCTGGTAGTGATTTGGGGGACCCTGCTGGCACAGCACTAGTCAGGTCCCCAAATCTTTCCCCAATCAAACATGTGTGCAATCAGCTTGGATGTTAACTCAGACCCAGTGCCAATCTGCAGGATCTCGAGGGCCAGTTACAGCAGCTGTGGGCCAACTTGCTGCAGGAGAGGATACAATGGCTGTACGACTCCCTTCCACATGCATCGCTGCATGTATCCAGGCCGGGGGGGTACTACACCCTACTGACTTGGGACCAGCATTGTGCCCATACTGTTTGATCTGATATTATAATCATTGCGATACAGTCACATAAACCTTCACCACGTGCAGATCCATTTAATTTGCACCACTCCATCTGGTTGCTTAACTTTTTTTTGTGTCACTGAGTGTACATGAAAATCAAAACACATTGTAATATACAAAACCAGACAGTACCAAAAGTGTGTTCAAAACTGGGATTAGCCACCATGTGCCTTGAGAACAGCTTCACAAACATTTTACAAGGATTTGATTTAGCAAGTTCCCACGGGAGATCACCTGGCATGTCTTCCTATCTCTTCTGCCTGTAATAGTGATGGACGGTGATTTACTCTTTTGTCGACTTAATATGGGCAGGGGAGTGGCTCAGTGGGAATCACTCTGCAGAGCTTGCATGTTCTCCCCATATCACTGCAGATTCCCAGGGGTGCTTCAGTTTGCTCACATTGACATGCATTCAGTTGTGTTTTGGGTCACTGAATATTGCCTTTGAGGTGCAGTGTATTAGCTATGCTGCTTGAGATTGCCTTGGAATTGGTAAAGATAAACTATGCCACCAGGCAAGCAATCCAGACCATGGCACTACCTCCTCCATGCTTGACGGTGAAAAATATACATGCAGAAGTCACTACTCATCCCATAAGACTTCCTCCCACCCCTTTTAATTGACATGTGTGTATAGTTTAAAGCAAAAATTATTATAATTTCAAGCAGGCGTGCATGGACTTTTGACTAGTACTGTACATTAGGAAGCCATTCTCTTTCTAATATTAAGTGGAAAATACATTGAAATTGTATTCTATTGTCAACATATTTTACAGAAAAGTACCTTTTAAATAAATACATTTAAACTGACATCTCAGATGCCATAAATGCTAACTTGTTTATTTAACTCCTTTCCAGGATTGACATAATAAAATATGTGATTTATGGTATCGCGTCCGCCTTCTTCGTGTACGGCATTCTACTGATGGTGGAGGGGTTCTTCACCACTGGGGCCCTCCGGGACCTGTACGGCGATTTCAAGATCACTACTTGCGGGCGCTGTGTAAGCGCCTTGGTAGGTGAAACAGGAACCGGCTCTGTGAAAACGCTATTCGGCAATGAAAATGTATATTTATTCACGTCTGGAAAGGAGCCCTGGGATTCTCAGTCTGCTTTACCAAGTCATATTACCAAAGTCATAAAAAACCAGATTTACATTTAAGGTGAAGTAAGGTGCTTTTTTAACAGCCACACATAAATAATATATAACCTATCACTGTAGCTACTATTACATTTGGCCATATGAAGTCAAAGACAAATTTGTCTGTGTGTGATGACACAGTACTTGTGTCCCCTGCACAGTTCATCATGTTGACGTACGTCTTCATGCTGGCATGGCTGGGAGTTACCGCCTTTACATCTCTGCCCGTCTTCATGTACTTCAACGTCTGGAATATCTGCCAGAACACCACTGCCGTTGACAACTTGTGCTTAGATCTCCGCCAGTTTGGTGTGTTTTGCATCCTTCGCATGTTTTACATGCCTTTCCTTTTTAATTAGGAGTACCTATCAAACATAACATGGTGCCTTTTGTAGTGTTTATATACTAACTTGCCAAAAATGCAGTAGCTTATTATATTATGTGCAAAAAGTAATAATGGTTTTCTTTCCGAAATTTTATTACATTACTGGTAAGTCATTACGTTAACGACTAATACTCCATTAAGAACATTACATTACATTATTACATTCTTGACAAATATTTAATTAACGTTAGTTATTAGATTATTAACTGCTAGAGCCCCTTCCTCATAGCTAAAAGGTAAATACCTACGCACATACAAATGAACTGACTGAAACAGAAAGTAATTTCCAACAAAAAAGATAATTTTCTAAAATTCAAAGGAATCACTTAGGTCACAGAGTTATTTGAAAAGGTATAATTAGATTGGATGTATTTCTTCACTGTGGTTTATGTTTTGTCCATTTTCAAATGCTTTTAAGCCAGTTTATGTACATTAGCTTGATTGCCTAAACATCTTAAGAGCACAAATGGAATGTGGATTTGACATATTGTGAAATCATATGAACTTCTGGGAACTTACATTTCTCTGATTATTTTTTAACTGTTTTTTTTTCTATCAGGAATTATAAATATCAGAGAGGAAAAGAAAGTGTGTTCTGGCTCTGAGAAATTCTTCAAGATGTGTGAATCGAATGAGGTTAGTAAGAGGAATGCCCCTTAAGTGTTTATATGTCATTCAGTTTGCTGTTCTGCATTATATACACTACAGTAGAGGTGCAGACACCATGGCATTCTCACATGGCCCGCAAGCATGTTCATTTCCTAACTGCTGAGGAATGCTACTACTGTTTCTGCTGAACATTTCATTTGCATTTTAATGTAGATATAAAGGTCTTTCCTACAGTTCAATTCTTTTACTTTTTCTTTTATCATGAAATCAAAAATAGCTGTTTTCAAGTAATTTTACAATTCTCATTTGGAGAAACACTTCACCCTGTGACGCATAGAAGAAGGTGGAAATGAGCAGCTTAAGTTAACTATTCCTGAGGGAGGGATCAAAATTTTGATTACTGCAAATTTCTACAGTTTTACCCAATATAGTGCAATAAAGTTCATTGCTCTTGCTTCACATTTCAAGTTACTGATCTTTGCTGTTTTCCTTTCCCACCATAAACGATGACACTCCCTGGAGGATAATATCACATAAGGAGACATATTGTTATTTAAGAGGACATTAGAGCAAACTAATAGAATGGAAGGTAATGTTGTGGGCATAGAGAAAACCCCTAAATCTATTATCCGCTAAAGCAGCTATCTTACAAAAGCTGGAGACATTTTAATTATGGAATGGAAAAATGATACTTTGATAATGTTACAATAAATTGACAGTATTCTAATTTAGGAGTCAGTGCCAAACATGTAGAGTCACGGCCAAGGTGGCGATATCGAATTCCATCCTATATGGTGAGAGGACTCAAAAAAATATTTTTTGTGACTTTAGGATAAAAGAAAGAAAACAAAGTAATTTCCATCATTAAACTGACATATTAGAAATATGGAATGATCCATAGGCATAATCAAGGCTATCTAAATATTTACATATGTATGTAAAATGTGGTCTGGTGTGTAACCTGCTTCTCTCCTTTTGTACATATATGATGAAATGCCTGATTTTAGCAGGTTTCTTTTGTTTGTTTTTTCACCTTATTATTGAGCCTCATCTGGATTTCCGTGTCTTTCAGCTTGACTTGACATTCCACCTGTTCGTGTGTGCTCTCGCGGGAGCTGGCGCCGTGGTGATCGCCATGGTGAGCCGCCGACAGCCATTTCACGTTAACGTGCCATTAGCCGAAACATTAACAAAATCTGACATTTGTTGATGCCAGTAGCAATGGTCGAAAGGAAGTGTCACTCTCATACATTCAAAATCTTTCAGCTTCTGGGTGTCCAGTGTTGATCATGGAGTGAACATGCAGAAATAGAGTATTGTACTGTTTATGAATAAACATGTTATTCATAAATTTAGTTAAAAATATATAATATATTGCATTATACTAGTATAGAAATACCATGACAGCCCATTGCAATTACAATTTGATTACGCTTTACTTGATTAATTTAAATACTAATATTTAGAGCATATTTTATATTAACAAAATTTAAGATATAGTCATGAATTCAGATGGGGTAATGTTATGAAACCACTTTACCGCATGATAAAAAGCTTGCAAGTTAAAATCCCAGGAGTACTGCTATTATAGTACAGCTGCACAGTCTTTGAAGAATAAATGGATCTGTTCTGCATAAAGAATTCTTTTAGGAAAAATAGTGGCATTTTGCTCATCAGCTAGTGTAAGCTTTGGTATACCAGTCAATATGGCATTATATAAATGTCTCTTTTGATTAGTGTGGAGAAGAATGCTTCCGGATATTCTAGTGCAACACCATGACATACATCTCATTTCCAGAGAGATACTTGTGCTTTGCAAATGCTTGGAGTATGGTTGCCATAGGAACCAAGAATGTGAACGTGCGAGGCCATTTTCTAAGACAGCATGCCGGAGGATAATGGCGTCAAGTGCGATGAGATTATGTTTACCACGAAAACCATTACCAAGGACATTACAGGACTGATATTTTGTAATACTGTCCAGTTAATTGATTAGTGAATATTTTTGTAACCATAATGTTGTAGTTGTGAACATAGCAGATTCAGTAACTGGATGAAATGGAAGACCTATTCCTGTAAGGTTTAGACTTACATTTGCGTTGCCAGGAGCAAATGCTAATATAAAATACAAATTCTAAGAAATAAACTTGCAATTGCTTCACAATGCATATTTGTGTACGAGAAAAGATTAGGATTTCCCCCGCCTGCAGACTTAATTTGCTCTTGAGCTCCACCTGCTGGTAGCACGTGAAGACACAAAGGCTCCTATTAGATCAGTATTGCTACAAAACATTTTCGAAATGGAAAGAGAATGAAAACATTTATGATTGCTTGTTCAGATGTTATATTAATTATTTCTGGCATACACTAAAACATATAATAATGTGTTTTTCTTAGATTCATTACTTGATGGTTCTGTCTTCTAACTGGGCCTATGTGAAAGACGCATGCAAGATGCAGAAATACGAGGACATCAAGTCCAAGGAGGAACAGGAGCTTCACGATATCCATTCCACCCGTTCCAAAGAGCGCCTCAATGCTTACACATAAAACACACGCATGCTTAACGTCCAGCTTTTGCATCCTTCCTGAGGAGGGGGGCCCTCACTTCTGCTGTGTGTACAGACAGGTCATAACAAAGCGGTGATGTATCCTCCAATGGCATCACTCATAACTACCCTTTACCTCCTCCTGGGACTGGAGATTTTTTTTTCTCAGTTTATCGCTAATGCTTGTTTTTTTTTATTTATTGAGGGAAATCAGTCCATAATGTGGTTTGCTATGTTATATTAATTCATCAATTCGTAAAAAATATAAAATATTTTAAATATTTATATTACGTCTAATAATGATGAATATTTGCATATAATGACCATTAAAAAAGTTTATTTGTTCATGCATTCATTCATGATACATGCAGCTCCATAATGATAATGCATGAGTTAAAAGGGTTATCACTTCTTTAGCACAAATCTCACACAAGGTTTATATTTTATTTTATTTTTATAAAGCTCATGAAATATAGAGTACAACACACACACACACATATATAGTTGGAAATTCTGGAATATATAGCAAATTCATTGGTTTAATTGACTTTTACATCACAAATGACCATATGACCATACGCTACTGAAGAATACATGTGTTTCCAGTATTATCAGCAACAGCAATGAATAGTGGTGAGAAGAATTTTTGAAATCACAGGAGCATTGTCAAAAGTTCTCCAAGACATGGATTAAGATACAATTTTTCATGGTTTTATCAATGAACCACACCAAACTTGCATTTTGATAAACACAAAAGCACAGTTTTTGATATTTTGATTTAATTGATTAAATATTCCAGATTTTATTAAATGATATAGCTGTTGAATGTATGTGTGCTGTTCAAAGGAATGTCTTTTCACTAATATATTTTCCCAAAAATATACAAACATCAAGATTTTGGTAATGCGCTGACCAAATAACAATCACTGCACAGGTAAAGAGAATTCCATTATTGAGCAAATCTGTTCACTATGACGGCATTGCATAAATGTTATTCCTGAGTACAAACTGAATACATGAGGTTTTGCCTAATCATGGTGTCTCAGTAGTGTGTCGTTTATTGCCTGGAAATTCTCATCTGGTCAGTTTCCAAATGCTGATTTTGTGAACTTGTTCAACTGTTGTAACCTCTCTTGGTGTTGAGTGCAGTTGTACTCAGTTCTGAATTGAGTACTGTTATGTTGCTAGTAATGCAGTATTGGTTTTGAAAGCCCTTAAACAAGTATAAAAATATAGTTGTTATCTGTGATATGGTTATGCATTAAATGGTAATTGTTTTACTGAACTGAAAAGTTCTTTTTTTATTTTTACTTGAAAATATGTGTGTGGTGAAGCAGTTAATGCACCAACAGTATTATACAAAGCCTCTTACTGATTATTAATATAAAGTGTAGTCTTTTACTTGTGGTTGTGTAGTGTGTAGTGTTTTTTTTTTTCTTTTTAAAATTGTCATTATAGTGTTACAGTCATTATTTTTGCTTCTTTTATTCATCTTTTGTACTTTAACATAGACTGTCTTGTACCCAGCTTTTCATGGACATTTGATTTGTACATACATGGTATGCCAACTGCTTGACAGTGTTGTGTTTTTGATGTACAAATAAAATGCTTGCAAAAATTAAGTATATGTATACATGCTATTATTTATAAGGATTTATTCCTTATTGTCCCTCTTACTTCTTATAGCAACAAAGACCTATTTTTTCATTTATGGCTTACAGTAATATTCATAACAGACACGTCCACAATTCATGTACGTATATATACATAGCTGCTCACACAGTAAGGGGTCACAGTGAGATCAGGACGTGCAAGGCCAAAAACTCCATGGTACACTTTTACAGTGATAGTCACGCTTTACAGGAAATTTTATAGCATATTGTGGTATTTGGCAAACCCATTGAAATGAGCCTAAGGTAGTCTAATTAAACGAGTGCTCTTTAATTGTATGCAAGCCCTTAAAAGGACTGAACACAGCCATCAAGCACCAACTCCCTCACACTCCTGACACACTCTGCAGTGCTGCCTGTCCAGACTGCCCCAACAGTGGGCACACACACACACGCTATATACAACACAAAACATTAAACATTACACATTGCAGTACAATACAAGACATCACAGCACAATAGCTACTATTATATACACTATATTATTATACACAGTCTAAGGACTCTTCAGTATAATATCTAGGATTATACACAAGTATTTACATGAACAAAGATGGGGCTACTTACAAGGCTTGCAGGGTATGCTGGGAAATGCTAATGGATTCCACTATGCAGAGCCATATATATATATATATATATATAGATATAGTATTTATATAATGTGTGCCAGTAGGAAACACAATAACCAAACGTGAGCCATGTGTCAAACACTACACCTTGCACGTCAGAGTGTCATTGGTTAGGATCGCCGGAGGGGCTATAGTGATATTGGTGCATGCAGATGTAAATGTAAACATTTTTTATTTATTCGCTACTACATTTGTCCAGCAGCTTGCAACAGTACATGCCACTAAATAGGGAGTTTATGAAACTGCAGTTTACATTCTACTGTAAGAAGGGATGTAAATCACAGGCAGCTGTGATGTTTACTGACCGCTGCTAATGCTAGTGATTGCTGGTGCTGCCACCTTGTGGAAAGCTCTATCATGCCCCTAAAGGCCTAACTAAAACAACACTACAGAATGACGCTATGAGTGGTGTAAAACTTCAAACGAGCAAAGTGGCACATCTGGGTTTTCTGTCTGTCCTGAAGGAACACCAGCACCATGGACAGCAGCCTCTGAACCTCAGACTGGAATCTCTGAGGTACATTATACAGTTGTTTAAAACCAGTGTCCACATTGGGATCTTAAAAAGACAGCATCTTAGGACAACACAGCCATCAACCTGGATATGAACCTGTGGGATACTTAAATGCAATATTCTCTGGCATTGTCTGTCTTTGGCTTTGGAAAAATGTAGCAGAACTTTGCCCTGTCATGGTTGCGTTTTGTTAAAAACCAGCCAACCAGTAAATTGACCTACATTCTTCACTTATGCCCTACAATACCACAGTAATACCACTACAATACCACAGTAACTGTAGCAAGTATTATCAAACCTAAATTAAGGGTGGACAAGTGTATCTATGCAAACCTAAAAACCACTAGACCAAATCACAACATATATAGGAAGAATTGCGACATTTTAATGTATGTGTATTAAAAAAATCAACTTTATCTGTCGAAAACATAGATAGAGAAGCTATTCAGTGCTCCATTTATTCAAAAAATTACAAAACAAAAAGTTTACAGATTGTAATAAATATACAAACAAAAAAACCTGTGGATAATTAATGTGTCTGTACTGTATTCAATAAATCATTATATTAAATATGCAAACGTTTTAATTGATTGACTTTTATTTTAATAGAATTTAATGAGTTATATTGGCATTCTTCTACATGTTGGCGATGTGCCTGCACAACAACGTCACAGCATGGGGGACAAAGGACTCAAAGGCAGTCAGCTGGCGGACAAAAATGGGTTTTATTTAACTGAACAAGGGCAGGGAAACAGATGAGGCCACGAAGGGTCAAAACGAGAAAGCTAGTACAGGGAAGAGGCAGACAGGAGGAGCATTGTCACTGATTGTCCAATGTGTGCTGTGGAAACGGAGCAGGGAAGCAGGAGGACAGAGTCTCAGGATCGGGGATACACGGGGTTTATTAGTAGAGCCGACACAAGTTGAGAGCAGCAACACAACAATAACATAAGAACATAAGAACATAAGAAATATACAAACGAGAGGAGGCCATTCGGCCCATCAAGCTCGCTTGGGGAG
>JAODKM010000016.1:12433077-12449737 GCA_026780845.1 Petrocephalus sullivani | reverse complement strand
ACGGGGGGTGGGGGGGGGGAGGGGGGAGGGGGGGGGGGGGGGGGGGGGGGGGGGGGGGGGCGGGGCTAGAATAAAAAAAACTTCAGTGAAATAACAGTACGCCAAAGCATAGATGCCCATCGATAAATATGACTATGAGTTACACCAACATTTTTAAAAATGTTAATTAAAAAAAATATAATTAAAAATATATAATGACAACATCAAAACAACAACAACAATAATAATAATAATAAAAATAATAATCTTTCATAGTTTGTGCACTACCTGTCCTTTGAGATGGGGGCCACCAGGGGGGCGTACCAGTTCACCCCAACCTCACAGTGAGCGTCCAGGTAAATGAGCACCTGTGCAGGGACACACCCACCATTGATAAAATCCCACATGCCACATACTCTGTGGGAAATTGCGGCCGGTGGGCAGGCATGTAAGAATCAGCGGTAATGAGAGCGCAGCGAGACGCACCTGGCCTAACGCGGCTTTGCGGGCTCCGATGCTGCGGGCCTGAATTAAGCCCTCCCGTTTCTCATTGCGGAACAGCTTAACCAGGCCGTTCCACTGCTTGATGTACTCCTCTAGCCGCTCCTTCAAGTGCACTGCGCAGAGGTGTGAGAGTGCAGATTAGCACCACGCAGCGAGCAGAAGGGCCATACGTATCCAACATTAGCAACACGTAATGCCTAGTGCCATTTGAGTACCTGGCCTGGAAGAATCAAGATCATCTACAATTATTAACAAATGTATTACATGCTATTTACATTGTTTTTTTTCAATGCCAGGTCTTCCCAACCTTCAAATTTCTTTGGTATAAACATACGCAACAAAAGCAGATTGTTCCTGATTTTAACAATCATTTACAGCACACGCCTAACCATGATTAGATAACAGGCTGTGAATAAGTGCCTGGTGTTAAAAGGTACACTTTGCCTTTCACTGCCAAGTGACCCAGCATTTTCTCTCTCATCATGTATGTATGAAATCAGTTGTGCAGCCTTTTCTTTAAACATGCAGAAGAACAACTGGCCACCACCTCAAATGCAATTCAGCAAGTCATATTTAACCTGATGACAAAGTGGTATCAAAGCCAGGTGACGTCGCCCATAAGAAGATTTATTAGTTTATTAGTGGTCACAAGAACCATAATGGGAATGTTCCTTTTGTGATGGTAATAAAACGTTCCTGTTGTGCTCTAATGTGATAGGCTTATAGTGGCTGTAAGTGCTGACCAGCCTACAGCAGGGGAGCAAGGGGAGTTGTGGGTAAATAAATGGCCGAGACACTGACACGCCCCCAAAGATCCCAGATCCGGGAGCCTTCAATGTGCTTCATTCAAGCACCAGCTACCTGCTCCCTTGACGCTTTCATGAGTACCTTTATTGCTAAAGTCGTCGATCATGACAATTTCAGCTAGGTATTTCCTGGGCGTCCGTTTGATGACGCTGTGCACGGTCCTCATCAGCGTGGACCAGCCCTCGTTATGGAAGACGATAATGACACTGGACGTCAGCAAGTTTTCGTCATAGTGCCAGTATTTGCATCTAAAAGGAGAAACACAAGATGACTTAATGCTAAGCAATACAGGTGTGTCGGAATGTGCAAGTTCCTATAGCTGTCAGGCCCAAAGTGAGTATCCTAAGTGCAAGACTCCCAGTCTGAGATGCCCAGAAACAACCTAAAGGAGGTTGGATTTCCACAAAACTTTGTACTTGTCATAAATCAGTAGGCTTCTACCCAGACATGTTTTTCAGAGGCAGGCAAAGAGCTCAATTTCATCAACTACCACCTTTGAACTTTCTTATAAAAGCTAAAAGGAGCACTACCTGAACAACAAAACCATGTAATTACTGTGGCATATCATCTTCAGTTGAACTCTTACAAATATATACAGACTTAAGCTACAAATCCAAAGGGCAATAACAGGGTTCCTCAGGCACTAAAGGGTTCTTGTACCGATGCTCCCACTTGTCATACGCTACCACTTAATATTTAGACAAACAGCATGGTTGGAAATCTTCTTTTCCGATTTGCTAAATGTACTCAGAGGCTAATAATAAACAGTGGGGTTGACAATGTACACAAGCCAAAATAACAGCCGCAATACTCAAATAAACCTAAAGAACCAAAAAATAAGTGACACTAACTGAAAGTAGCCTAGAGAAATATATCCCAATATAGATGAGCATTTACAAAATAAAAATCCATATATGAACAAATATAAAATTGGATATTCATTTAAATTATTCAGGGCATTCCACTGGGATGAAATGTATATTTCTGGCAACTAAATATTCAATTTCATCTAAACATTTTGTAAGCTTGTAGTGTGGTACCCCTATGTCCTTGGCCAAATTCAAGACATAAATGCCTGGATACAGCACATTCACAGCAGACCTTGTATAATGCAGCATTACGGACCCGCAGACACCAAGTGAATGAACAAAGGAAGGCTTTTACTTGCCACCACACTGAACACTCAGTACACTAATTATATATTATATATCAAACATCACAGGCACACACACACACACACACACACACACACACACACACGTTTGTATTCCTATGGGGGAAAACCTTAATCCCAATCACGACACCTTTAACCCCTACCTAGCCCTAGCCTTGACCATACATAACCAAACAAAATACACAACTTTTGGCATTTTTACTTTTTCGATTGCATTCACAGATTTTTATGATATGTTGTCTGAAGTAGTGAGGACGAAAAAGACAACCCTACTTTGGTCCTTAAAAGTACAGCAAAACCTGCACAAACGCACACATACATACATACATGCATTCACATAAAAATTCATGAAGGTCTGTCCTATGTACATGCTGTGTCCAATATGGTACTGTAAAGCATAGTACAAATGGTACTCTACAAATTCTGGGTCATACAGGCCACTGCAGCTAAATAATCAATAAACCCAATATGACAGAATGTTCTCTTACACTATCATTCTACGTTCATTATATGTATTTTTATCATTATCACTGAAGTACTTTATTTTTAAGATGTCCATTTCTCTTGAGGTTTTTGGATATCAGCTGTTGATCAGACAGCAAAAACAAGCACCATACCCAGCTGGGACTCTGCTGGTTCTTGATGGCTGACATGTAAATGTAATGAAAATGCATGTCTTCGATAAGATGCTTCCACCAGCAGCAACAATGAGCAGAGGGAAAGCCAGGCGGTTACTCACTCTTCGTGCCGCAAATCACTGATACTGCGGTCCAGCGATATCATGTCGCTGGCCACCATATTGAAGCCAAACTCTTTGATGCTGTCGTGGATGGACTCTTTGTAGTCTGGACCCAGAACAAACGGTTTGGCCCTTTCCCCTGGGCCGTCAGCAACTCCCTCGGGTTCGGGTTCCTTCGGCTCAAAGTTGCCTAAAATACCCCGTTTGAGTACAGGGTTGGAGTACGCATGGTCGTGGGGCTTAAAAGTGACGTACTGCTTCTGCATGACCTTCTGCTGATTTTGCACTCTGTCTGGCTTTTGCTGGCGTATCTTGGTTTGTCCTGCGTGCTTTTGACGGATAGACTCCAGGTCAACCTCCACTCCTTCAACATGAGGCCAGGGAACCACAGGCTTAAATTTATCCAATATATCATTCTTTGCATTGGGTAACATATCAGCAGCGGCAGCATCTCGTCCCTGCAAATAATGACAAACAATCAGTCCCCACCCAACCTGAAATTACAGTCCTGCCTGCATACTTTCCTTTTACAGAGCATTTCATGCACGCAAAACAGGTTGTTTGCCACAGAGCGTAATTAACACACACACACACACAATTTCTTAGTAGATATGCATTAAGTAAATATTCAAATTCAAATCAGAATGTACCCTAAGCACGTCAGTGGCGTTATCCCAAAGCCAAACGATATAACGCTTTTATTAAATCTTCACACCGATCGTGTTAGACAGGGGTGCATCTTCAGTCCTGGAGGACTAGAATCCAAAACAGTTTGCAGATTTCCCTGCTCAAACACACCCCAATCAGCCAATTACCGGGTTTAATATCTATTTTGAGCAGGGAAACTTGCAAACTGTCTTGGATTCTGGCTCTCCGGGACCGGAATTGGGCAGCCCTGGTGTAATAAGATGTTGCTCCCCTGCGTGCATCTAAGCGGATAGTTTCTAACGAACAAATTTACCCGGACGGCACGCTAGCGTGCAAACGCAGGCTTAGCCCGACGGACAGTGCACTAGTCCGTCACGGAGCACAGGCGGGCGCGCGGAGCGCCCGCGAGCCACGGCAGCACGGAGCGCGCGCGCCCCGGCTCGCGCCCCCGCGACGTCACGGCGGAGAGCCGACAGCCCGGCCGCGCTACCGGGCGCCGCTTTCGGGGCCTAGCCGGGCCGCGGCTCCCCGGGCCACGCCGAGCGCACGCCGACAGCCTGCCTTCCGGGTCGCGGCCGCGCAGCGCCCTCCCACCGAGCGCCGCGGCCCGGCGTCCCGGCCCCCGGCCCCCGGCCCCCGGCATGCACAGGACGCGCAAAGCCGCCGCTAATTACGCACCTCCCGGCTAGCTAGGCACGGCAGGTATCCATGACAACGAGCCGGACCGCACGCGCGGTTACCGGCGGCCGGAACCGGGGCGAAGGACAAACGAGCGACGCGCCGCCGCTTCGATTCCCGACCGGAGACCGGGAAACCTACCACTTTAGCGAAGGTGTCGTCGCTGGCTTTCGGCGTGAGGGAGGACCACAGCACGACCAGCACCAGGAAGGTGCCGACGACGACCAGGCTGCGCAGGATGAAGCCCACCTTTAACCTCATATTACCGGCGGCTCGGCGGCACACGCGTGCGGATTAGTGCTCGGCGAGCCCGTCTCCCCCGCCCTGGCGCTGCCTGCCACCGTCCCAGTCGGCCCCCGTCCGTATCGCGATGGTGCGCCCCAGACGGCCACCGCACGTGGGGCGCACTCGCACTCGCACACACACACGCACGCGCACGCACGCATGCGCACTGCGCTGCACGACACCAGTGACACTGCCCAGCCCGTTTCAGCCCGGGCGCGGCGGATCGCTTACCTGTCACTCGTTTCGCACGCTCACGATCGGACTGAGGGTGCCGCACATTCCGCAGCCCCGGCTTTGCCTCACCGTTCCGTTTTCGCCGGGGCTTCCAGCTCCTCCATTAAACATTGTCCACTGGTATTTCTAAATCCCCATTTTAGTGTCCGACTGTGTGTGCCCTAAAATGGGCTAGATTCTAGTTGACCGTATAATTGATTAAGATATAAACAGGTGTGTTTAAATTGCATTGCATTTAAATTTCAATAGAATCTCCAGCGTCTCTATTTAGGGAAGCGGAAAATTAGTAAAAAATGTGTAATTAAAACAAGCAATTTTGTGCTCCCTCAGTCAGCAATCGTCAGCGCTCCTGCCTTGTGTCCTGCGCCGAGTGCGATATGTTTCAGCCCCCAACCCACCTCCCTAACCATGGAATATAGTTCGTGAAGCTGATGTATCACCTTATGGTCGAAAGATTATTGATCACTGTGGCATTACTGCCATCTGGTGAATATATGTAGATACTTCAAAATAAATAAGCCAAGGGCTATATCAAAATTAATGTTTAGTAATTAAGTATTTCATCCAACCAAAGAATACAGTAGAAGGACTTGTGCTATTGGCTATTCTTGTATCTATTAAGTACATATATGTGTTTTCCTTATTTTCTGAAAGATTTATTATCATGCATTTCAGATTAGAATGGAGACTTTGTGCAGAAGAAGCCAAATATTATTTTTCTTATCTCACCAGAAACATCAGCTGCATGTATTTGTTGTGTTTTATCATCAGGTTCCATATTGTGTTTATATTCAAATGTACTATGGTTTAGAGCTTTCATTTTCTCACAAGTAAAACAATTGTCTGAATTTCCTAAAGTCATCTAAATTCCTACCGCAGTAGTACTGGGTAAAAAAGAGAAGACAGTGAGAAGAAAAGTGAGATGTTGTCGTTGAGAAACCATTCATGAACAAAATTGAATGTATCATCTGCATCTAGGCCTATCTTAGAATTCAATAATCTGTTTCTCTAGTCTGGATTTATGATGGGGTAGTGCCTTCCTTGCTGTCGGGCTTTATTTTTCATCTTAACAAGCACAATGTGAAAGAAATCACCAGGAGACACAAGAAAAAGTGAAACATCTTAACACATCCATCACTACTAACCATACACGTAGCCACGTTTGAACGCTACAATCCCTCCTCCATCCCCCACCCCAGAAATTTGTTTGCTCTCAACTAGGGCTGCCAGGTAGGAAAGTAACAAGTTTGAACCCCCCTAGAATCTTGCCATGTATTTCTGGCGACAGGCCTGCTGTTTGCATTATTTTACATATTTTCTACACACTTTAACCCTAAACAAAAGATCATTAAAAAGTTCTTTTAAGGAGTATTACAGGCTATAAAATGTACTGCCATGTGCCTTTGCTTGGTGTTTTATCCAGTTTATTGCATTTTGGTTCCGTTTCACATTATAACAATAGCATTGATTGTAGTGATGATGACGCCTGTTCTCTACATTTTCTGTAAAAAAATATGACAAAAATTTTCAAATAAATTATTAGAACAAGAATAATAATAAAAATGCTGATAAAAAAGTTTTAACACAAAGCCAACATTTCAGAGGCAAGTCATCTAAAGGAAGCTTACATGCAGTCTTTGCATAAGGGACTAAAAAAACAGCTTCATTTTTTTTTTTCTAAATCTGAGCCACTCTCAAAGTCTGCCGTCTCCAGTTCTGAGGACAGGGGGCAGGATCAGCTCTCAAGTGGGGAGAGCCTCATGCAGTTATGCGTCCTTGGCCAGCAAGGTGCACAGCAGAACTTATCTTTTCACATTATAAGAGATCCTGAGGGAAGGAGATTCCAGCCATGTTGGGACTGCAGGCCTTCTCTGTCTGGGCTGACCAAGGACCCCTAGGAGGTTGCGGGGCCATTGAATTTGTCCAGGATGGTCGCATTCACATGCTGGAAGTGCCACCGCTGTGTCTCTGACTGCGGGTTGCACTTATTCATGAAAATCTTCTTATCATTTGGGCTGCAGTCCACACAACTCCCACTCACGGGGTGATACAAAGATTTGTCCTGCGGCAAAACAGAAACGACCACTGCAATGACACCATCACAGGTGAAAGTGCTATCACCTACTGATTACTCTGGGGCAGGAAATTCAGGAAGTATGACATTTTTAATCAGGGTTCTGGATAATGTTTCAGACGAGCACATTTAAGTATGAATAAAATAGTCTAGAAAGTATGACATGAAACATTAACATTACGACATTAAATGTCACCAGTGCATGAATTTCTAGATTAGTTCTGAACTTTGCTTCTACATATAATCTTGGTTCTGGAGAATTGTTTATTGATGTGTTCATAAAAAAACGCATAGGATCAATTTCTATATAGTTTTATAAAATATTCTGGTATTCATATTCCTATTATAAAATATTTTGGTATTCATATTCATATTCTAGTATGTACACATACTAGAATGGCTTCATCTTTGTAATTCCAATTTATGAATGTACTAGAAAAACAACCAGTCAGAAAAGTTCAGAAAACCGTCGGAGCTGAAATGTCACGTATAAGCACACATTTGCGGTTAATTATTGATACTTTCGATGGTCTTTAAAAGCAGAATTGCTCCATTTAAGGGTAACGTGAACGCCATAGCTGTCAGGGTACCTTTCTGTATTGCCACTGCTGGTTGCCCTTCATGCCGTGACAGTCGTACAGGGTTACAGGACTGCTGTTGGAAATTGCGTCCAAACAAAACTTTCTGGTGTGCATGGGATCTCCTGGCCTGATGTCTTCTCTCCAGCCAAAAGTAAATATCTAATGTAGATTCCGCCAAGCAAACAATCAAACAAACAAACAAACAAACAATCAATCAATCAAACAAACAGACAAACGTGATTCTCCAACATCTACCTCACAGAATAAAGTGCACCATATTAACACTAAGCTAAAACATGTTTTTCTTTTTAACAGGTTTATAGTAGTATTTGGTGAAGTGTGGAAATGCAGCATCTTTTGGGTTAAAGATCTACCTGAGTGAAAGAAGATTTTCATTTTCAGTACCTGTTTCAGATGGAATACAGCTACAATTTCTCTAGGTTTGGATGTTTTACCACTCAGGCTATGGCTTATTGTTTCAACTAGTATATAGCATAATCATACTTCTCAGAAAATGTTCACCTGGAGTGCGTGTTTCAGGGAAACAAAACAGATACACTTTATTTTACAACACGTAAAACAATGTGAGTGTTAGATCTACATCACAGTTTGTCAGTTTGTTACAGTATGTATGCATGTGTGATCTATCTGTCTGTTGATCTGTCTACATTTCTGTGTTTTACTCTGCAGGATGTGAAAAATTATGGAGTGTTAAAGACACAGTCACCTGCCTACCTGCTCACGAGCCCACGTGCGCTCAGCTCCTTCCTTTAAACATGCATCCAGTCTCACCTCAGTGCCAGTGGCCCCATGTTTGCTGTCTATGCACAGGCCGGAGGCAGCATGACGGATCTAAAAACACACCACAGCAGAACTGAGATTATCAAGATAAGAGATACAGTAGCTGTAAACATTCCTAACATTCATTTGACAATGCAATTCATGAAATAATATATACCTATTATCAATGATACAAAGTTACTGTAGCACTATAAGTAAATATTCAGTAAATATTTTCTATTCTATTCTAGAATATCCCTCTGGAGTCAATAAAGTTCATTCTAATTCTAATTTTAGTCTGTATCCTTTGACTAGAACATGTTTTAAATTTTCAAAAATAACACACAATACACCTGAAACACTCTGAAAACACAGTTTCAGTATGAGGATTCCATGCATCATTGCAGTCTGACACTGTATATATTTTTGCTTCTATATTTAGACAGATTTGCGTAACATACAAATGCTGGGATAACAGCGTGCTAACCCATGCGAGACGCTTCCTGTGGATGTGGTTAAGTCTGAAAGTCTGAATGTGCTTTAAGGCACAAGTTTGGCTAAGTCAAAGTAAACATTTCGCTATAACCTATATAATAGTACTTTGTAAAAAAAAATATTGAATGCAAACTGGATTTGGAAGTGGATTTCTGTAGAATGTTACTGGCATACAGCTCAGTTTGTCTTTGACAGACCATATTCAGCACTCTGTGAACATCTGTAACCATCATGTAAAGCACCTTGGCACGACCCTGTTGTGAAAGGCGCTATATAAGAATAAATTGAATTGACCTGAATTATAGATGTCCACTTGAGACAATAATAGAGTTAATAGTCAGTGTCTGAAGCAGACATGTAACTTAGAATGTGCACTTATGTTCATGCTGTTACAGTATCTTTTTCTTTGTAATAAAGCATAAGTAATACATGCTTTCCCAGTCTAACAGCAAACCATTCAATGAATATGGCATATTTCACAACACAATCTCCCTAAGGCACTGTGTGGCAATGCCTCAGTACTTTGTTTGTACAAAATGGTGCATGAAACATGGAAAAGGGCAGAGAAGAAATAAAGAATCCTAGAAGACAACAGAAAAAGATTCTATAGACCAGTGCTTCCCAACCCAGTCCTAGGGGAACACCGGACAGCCCACGTTTTTGCTTCCTCTCAGCTCCCAGCACACTTGTACCAGGTATTCGGTGTTCCTGATTGGCTGGGAGCTGGGAGGGAGCGAAAACGTGGACTGTCCGGTGTTCCCTGAAGACTGGGTTGGGACACACTGCTATAGACAACTCTGCCCCCACCCCTGAATTAATCTAGTCTATTTTAGAACTAGTTTAACAGGTTTATCTTATTAGCAAAGTGAAGCTTCCTTGCTAGTCCGTCATTAAGCAATTGGCACTCTACAAACAATATGTGATGTTTGGTGCTCCTGTACAAATTGATTAAAAAATACTACAGAAAAGGCATAAGAGTTATTCTACTTAGAACCCCCATGTTTTATATAATGTTAGCATGTTAGTATTGGGCCTTCCTTTTTTGTGTGTATAAATGTATATATATATATATATATATATATACACACACACACACACACACACACACACACACTATATATACAATTTGATATAATTAGACTGAAATACACATCTAAGTTTTGGTTTCACTCCTGGGAAAAGTTAGAGTGAGTAGATGCCTCTAAATGGCCTTGATTTTTATGTGTCCTGGGACAGGCACCAGGACCTGGAATTAGTTAAGTGCTTGTAGAAATTGAGTTGTTGTAAAATGACTTGTTAAATGACACTGTCCTGCACCAAAAATTTAGAACACTTGATAAAAGTCACAGCAAGCTCAGGTCCTGCTGGGAACACAGACGTGACAGCATCTAGCCAACCAGGCATGCTGCCGCTATGCACATCGCGACCACCGGGGACGCAGCTGGAGACGGCGCTGCTGACATGAGCCACTTCCACGCCACACAAATCTTTGAATACTCACGTCTAGTTTAACAGGTTTCTCTTATTTACATAACTGAGTGTTGCTACAGTCTGTCCCTAACCAGCTGGCATTCTCCCAACAATATGCGGTATTTGATGCCCCTGTACAAATTGATAAGAAAAATATATTATTAAAAAAACATTTACCTCTCCCCAAGCCGCAGGCAAAGGCTCCACTGGGGGATAATACTTGGGCAGGTCCCAGGCCACCGTGCTCATGTACCATTTGAAGTCTTTACACTTGAGCTGTTTGCGTAGGTTCTTCTGGGCCGTCAGGTCGCCGGTAGAGAGGTGCCGGTATTCGGGCCGACGCTGGTAGACGAACTCTGTGTACTCATCCATCCACGTCTCTGCCACTCGCTTCAGGTTCTGAATGCAGAGCAGGCAGGCACAGATACGTCTGCCTCCCACAGTGTGCAGGGTGGCCTGAAACCCTGCTGTGCTGTGCTAGAACATCCCTTACGAAAATGAACCATGGTTTTACTATGGTTTTTTGGGTAACCATGAGTTTATGACTATGGTTTTATCATGGTTTCACTGCAGTTACCATGCAGTGCTATAAGTAAACCATGGTAATGCTATGGCTAGGAGCTTAGTAATCATAATTACTACTACAACTGTTTTCGGAAACATAAACATAAAATAAAAATGCATTGGCAGTTAGGTAAGAGATCGCAATCGATGTACACCAATAGTCCAATGATTTTTTTCCAATGTACTACTGCAAGTATTGATGAAATCACTGAGAATATTGTTTCATAATTGCATGAGTTCAATTAAGAAGTCAAAATAATGATTTTGACATTTTATTAATAATAGCAATAATAATCATGGTAAAATTTATATTGTGAATTTGAAAGAGTTATGAGTGAGAGAGATGGATGGATCTGTCTCTCTACCAGCTGACTCATCGTCATGAATACTAAACCAAAACAGGCAGCGATATTAGTCAGCTTTCAGTCAGCCTCCAAAGGGCACTGTAAGGAAACAATGTGAAGTGTGAGTCCTTACATCCCAGGCACACTTACTCTCGCCAGGCTGGTGCCGGAAGGCACTTTGTAGGGGACATACTTCCTGTAAATGTGGCCCACTCTGGAACAAGGGACATCATACATAGTTCCGCCACACATCCAGACCTGTTCAGAATGTAGTGTTGAAAACAACAATAGCATTACTGTCGCATTGCATGCTGGTGCACCATAAGAGCACCCACCCCAGGGCACCTCCTGGCAAATAATGATGATTCACAGCTCTTGGCAACACTAGGCAAACTGATTCAACTGGAGTAAGAATATTTAATCGCCAGGGACACTACATGTCTGAGAAATTTGCTGCAGCGATTCAGTTAGAGGGCTGGATTATAGAAACTAAATGGCTGCATTGTTAACCGAAATATACCGCAGACATCTACCAGACAAGTGCTGGCTGCTGTCTGACTATAATCCAGGGAACAGCCTAAGTGTGAGGCGGAGGTCAGGGTTGGATCCGTTTGTGCCAATTTCTCCAGGAAGGGCAGAATGTGAGGAAGCCTTGGCATACAACAGGCATTTAGGCATACGACATGAAGCGGGACGCCACATGCCAGTCCCGGAATTTTGCCTGGCACTTCAGCTGATGCCCAAGCTGCAACCCAAGTGCTCAAGATGCTCCATAGGTAAATATCAGATCAATTTCTGGCTGGATGCATTAAAAAAAACACACACATTTGATTTTGCAGCATTCTGCTTAAGTCACCCAGGATTCCAAAAATAGTAGCTGTCAGATGTGAAATCAATCATGCCTGTCTGGGGTTCATATCTGTTTCGGCTGTCACTGCTTTCTGCATCTCTTTAAATATCCTTTGCAATGTACTTTATTTCTGATGTCGGTCCCAGGCAAGTAGAAAATACTGGGATTTTGCCTGAGTGCTGATCCCTGGGCTACATGCACTGTCAGATATATATGTATATATTTTCTTCTTATAATTTCTTGATTTCCTCACTCAGTCCTGTATCCCCCACAGCATCTACCCCTGCTACACAGCAAACAAAATTGCAAGACACCCTATCTTCTATGACAAATATGTCTTCAATATAAACTTCAGCATTGATGAACGATCTTTCTAAAAGAAAAAAAAAAAGTTGTCTATCAAACAAATGGACAAATTCTAATAATGCTTCAGATCTGTGTCACACGTTGTAGTATCACAAACGTAACCGATGGGGGAGCTATAGCTTCAGGATTGCATTACATTATGGCTTTCATTAACTTTAGAGGTTGTTCTTTATAGAATTATCAATATTTCATCTGTGCAATAAAATCTGATATAAATATTAATTTAGGATATCATATTGATTTTATACCTGCTAGAGAAACTATGTGTTTACAATACAAATGTAAGATACAAATGTATCAGGCATACCTACAATGGCCTAACATACAAAGCCTTATGTATGCATATGCCTTTTTAAATTAACAATTGACAGAAAAAAACACTTAATTGCTGAAATAATTACTAATTAATGTTACATTTAATAAAATGAATAAAATATATTTGAACTATTTTATCAACTTTTGGATACCATGATTTCAAAGGAAATATGTTCAGCAGTATATCTTTTACTCGTAACACTTTACATTCAGTGCACCTTCATAATACCTTTATAATGCATTCTTAGAACATTCAGTGCACCTTCATAATGCATTCATAGAACATTTGTAAGCAGCATGTAAGTATACCGTAATATCCTTGACATACCTTAATACCGTAACAGCTTTAATATACACGTTATTCAATGTGTATATTAAATCTGTTTTAATATTAAATTGTACAATATAATTTTGTTGTTATCATATTATGCTTGTTATTAATGTATGTTGAGGCTGTTTAGGCATGTTAGGATGTTAAGGTATACTCACATGCTGCTTATAAATGTTCCATAAATGCATAATGAATGCATAACAAAGGTGCAGTCAATATAAAGTGGTACCCTTTTACTATATTATTAAAGTATCTTTTACTATAATACTACAATCTTTATCTTTTTTTTATAATACTGAGGAGACCACCGTGAAAGGAAACTGAATATTAGTGAATATTTTGAAACCTTAAAATTCGTCACTGAGAAGCAGAATGAGATTTAAAAAAGAAATTGTTGACTCAAGGAATTCAAAATTTGAACTATTATTGTTGTTACCATGGTTTCCAGTTGGGGGGAAAAGCCTTTCAAATGCAGAAGGCAAAGTGGATAATACAAGGTAAATTGGTGCAATCTTAGACAAAATAAATACTTCTTTCACTGACCTTTATAACCAAAGTGGATTTTTTTAAACTGCTAAAATATTAAGCCTGGTTGAGAATTAAGGATTATTCTGTATATGGTGATAAACACAAAACACAAAAAGGGTGGACCTTTATGAACCACTGCTGTTTGTTATAAACAGTATAAGGTATTCTTTGAAAGGCTACAGTTTGGCTGAATAATTAGACTCATTAGTGGTATGCCAAGTTGTATTACTATCAAGCACACATTTTTTTAGATCCTAAGGATGCAAAGTGGTTGACGAAGGTTGCTTAAAATAACGAGCCATGTTACATATTATAGTCAAGTGAAATTAAACCTTACCATTACCAATTTTCTAGAACTAGGTCTTGACACAGCGTATTCTCTTGGAAATTGTTCCTTTCCCTTTGGAAGAAGTTTTTCAATTTAGCTCAGAGGAAAAACCAATCCTGGATTAGCTTACTTTGAAGGAGATTTCAAACTGCTCTCCACCCCAAATTTCCAGTCCTGTGTCGTAGCCTCCAAGTTCCCAGAACCACTGGCGACTGACTGCGAAGAGGCCGCCCGCCATCACTGGAGACCTGAGAATGAGAATAAGAGAGAAGAGGGATTCAATTTGCTTCTTTAAGGCCAATAGCCTCCTTTATGTGTCAGCAGATTTTACAGATTTTGTAGACAAACACCCCAACTGTGGTCTGCCAGTCAGGTAGTTGATAATCCAGGCAACAAGGTGGACATCAACCTGCATCGCCATCAGCTTCTCCTCCAGAAGAGCAGGACGAATGGTGTTAAATGCAGTAGAGAAGTAAAAAAACATGACCATGAGAGCTCCTGTTAGGGCGCAAAAACGCGAACTGTCTATGGGTCCACGAAGACAGGATTGTGGATGACTGCTCTAGCAGTTCAATGGACATGCGCTTATGTCAGCTGGCATCTCAAAATTGCCCATTGTGTGTGTGTGTCCTGCGGCTGGCTCTCATCCCGTCCAGGGTTTCCCCATGCATTGTGCGATATGCTGCAGGCTCCCAAGCCTCTGCACTTCTGAAGGAAATGGACGATGGATGGATGAAGTATTTGCTCTTATTCAGAATCAGATTCAGAATCAAAATCCTTTATTAATTCAGGGGGGAAATGCCCCAGCACACAACAGCAAACAGCACTGCACTGGCTACCACAGACACATAGAACATGCTCAGCACAGATCACTCAAAAAGCAGAGGCGGCTCTGGTCCTTCTTCTAGACAACATTGGTCACTGGTGCCTTGGTCCTCCTCAGGTCCACAACCAGTTCCTTGGTCTATGTGACAAAGTTGTCTGCAGCTGTCCAGTACTCTTCCTCATCACCATTACTGATACTGTACATCACAGGTGTCATCAGAAAAGTTCTGAAGATAGCAGGGGTTGCAGTCCGAATGGTGACCGGACAGTCCCCTGTGGGGCTCCAGTGCTGCCGACCACTCTGTCTGACACATACTGCTGTAAACACGCCTACTGTGGGCTGCCAGTCAGGTAGTTGATAATCCAGACCACGAGGTGGACATCAACCAGCATCGCCGTCAGCTTCTCCTCCAGAACAGCAGGATGAATGGTGTTAAATGCAGTGAAGTAAGAAAACACGACCATGAGAGCTTGTCGGCTTATCAAGATGGATGTAGATACGGTTCAGCATGTAGATGTTCGCACTCACAACTCCCAATTAGGCTGGTAGGCAAAATGGAGGGGGTCTAGGAGAGCCCTACCCATAGGCGTAGGTGGAGCTGCTCTAACAGCAGTCTCTCCAGGCTCTTCATGATGTGGAAGACCAGAGCTACCAGTCCACTGGGGCGCGATGTCTTCGGCACTGGGGCTGTGCAGGACGTGGAGACCCTCTGTAGACACAAGCTCATGTTGAAGACATGGTGAAGCACTCCACATAGCTGGGGGGCACAGGATTTGAGATCCCTGGGACTAACAGCATGAGGGCCTGCTGCTCTGCCTGCTTGCAGTCTCCTCGGCTGCCTTCTCACATGATCAGCTGTGAAGCTCACAGTGGAGGTTACAGCTGGGGGAGAGGAGCAGAAGGGAAGGAGGGAGGTCATGAGGAGAAGCGAGGGGGGAGGAGGTGTTTTTTGGGAGACCGAGCACAGCTGAGTCACCTGAGGGGTCTGCAGAGGTCCCGGTGTCTAATTTGTTAATAAACAGATTAAGTTCATTGGCCCTGTCCACATCTCCCTCACCACCTCTGTTGTCATGACGCCAGTTTCAGTCCTCATGCCGCTCCAGACCTCCATCATGTTGTTCTGCTGAAGTCTCTGCTCCAGCTTCCTCCAGTAGCCGTCCTTTGCCTCCCAGACATTCACTTTCAGGTTCCCCTGTATTGTCCTCAGCTCCTCCCTGTTACCATCTCTGAAGTCTCTCTTCTTTGCACTCAGGAAGGCCTTGATGTCCTTTGTCACCCACGGTTTGTTATTTGAATAGCAACAGACAGTCCTTGTTGGAACAGTGCAGCGCACAGAGAAAGCTGATGTAGCCTGTGATGCACTCTGTGAGTCCATCAATGTCCCCTTTATGCAGCTTGCAGAGTGCCTGCCAGTCTGTTCCCTCAAGGCTGCCCCATAGTGACTCATAAGCATCCTCCGTCCATGTTCTTACTGTCCTGGTGGTCGCAGGACTGCTTTTAAGGTTTAGTTGTGGTCTGACCAGCCCATTGGGGGGAGGGGAGAGTTTATTCCCCATAACTTCTAACATAATAATAATAATAATAATAATAATAATAATGCAGGGTGAGGCTATGTATTTGCAAGTTAATGTTTTTCTAGCCATTCAGGGATATAATACTGCTTGTGATGCCTCCTGAGATGATATTTAACACTAGAAGGGCTGACTGCGTCAATTGACGCAAATCAAACAAAATCACTGCTATTTCTCATTGAAGTTATT
>JAODKM010000016.1:12416050-12432977 GCA_026780845.1 Petrocephalus sullivani | reverse complement strand
ACAAAACTAGGCACTGCATCAATTGACGCACACAGCCGTTCTAGGTATAGCCAATCAGCAGCCCTTCTAGTGTTAAACAGCTTTACAGAAAAATGCTCCACACAGATAGGTCCTTATTACAAGCTGTTACCCAGTGTAATCCCCTTCTGAAACAACCAATGGGTAAGGCCAATACCAGGTACATTTTTCTAGTTCTCTCAATGTATTTGTTGCAACAGACTCCTACAAGCATAAGGCAAACAGAAACTGGATGTCACCCAACAGTGAACAGGGTCTTCTGTACCAGCTCTTGGAAGTTTTACTTACACAAACATGTCCTGAAGGCAGAATGAAAAATGATTGGTTCACAGTGATAACAAGTCACATTGTAGACATCTGATTGGCTACTCTTACATGTGTGACACGGATCTGAAGCATTATTAAATTGATTTTTCATTCTGCCCTCAGAACATATTGGTGTAAGTAAAACTCCCACGAGCTCTCCACTTAACATGAGGACTGCTCATGCCAGTTATTTTAAAGAGATTGCAAATCAATTGATTTCACAGTCAATTTATTTAGAATCTTCAAAGTAAGGCTGTGCAATTAATCAGATTTTTATTTCGATCTCGGCTCCAAACGATCAGAAAAACAATGTAATCGACAAAAAAACAATTATTATTAAAATCATTTTGACACATTATGCTCTGCAAGAATATTCTTATGTTGTCTTGCGTTCACTTCTGCCCCTTTTGCGTGTTCGACAGGAAGGGATCAATGAAAAAAGTTTGCTGTTCTTTATGTGCAATAAATGCAAAGTGTGTCCAGAGTCAATGAGTAATATGAGTAACCGTGTCAAATAATCATGATTTCAATATTGACCAAAATAATCGTGATTATGATTTTTTCCTTACTCAAGCAGTCCTACTTCAAAGTTCAAGTTTGTGTTGAATTGGGTTATAGTGTTTTCTGTAAATGGTTGCAAAAGGAAATAAAAAAACTGAGTACACCTAAAATGCCAGTATTGGAGAAACCAACCCCTTGTAGCAAGGTGTTTGGGTAATAGTATCTAGAGAAAGTACAAATAACCAGTGCAATTGTAAAAGTACATTAAATTGGTTGGTTGCCTTTTCTTGGATAACAGCAACAAAGGGCCAGCAATTATGGTTCAGTGATCCCCCTGATAGAGGCAGGGTTCTGAGAGTGGTCTGCAGACAACTACTTCACGGACACATGTGAATCCACTCTATAGACACTATTGCACACTGGCTGTCTGGGTCCAGTTGATGATCTATTAGCTTAGTATCCAGGAGCCTAGAGATGCAGGCTAGAGGTGTGGGCTACTGATAAACTGATTCTTCTGATAAACATCTATAGAGAAATAGAGCTACCATGTGCAACACAAAATAACCCTAGTTATTTTGATGACTATAGCACAATAGTATGACTATATGACTACAGAACAATAGTAATAGTAGCAATAGTGCTGTGGAATAAGTAAAAGTCACAGAAAGCTTTATTACCGCCGCAGCATGGAAGCAAAGATTCTCACAGGCTGTCTCCAAAGAAGACATTCAGGTTTTCAGTTTTATGCACCTGCCTTCACCCTTCAGGAAGCAGACAATCAGTAACAGTGATACACAGAAGTTCTAAAACCACAAATTATATAACTTCTTAGGTAAATGGAAAGCAGATAACGATTCTAAATCAATCTAGGTTCACCAGTGGGCTGTCCCTTCTAACTGAATCTATTAAGATATCTATAAATATCTTCTTTCTACACGACTGGCAAGGGTGTGTCAGTCACATACTCAAAAGATTAGAGGCAGAGGATACACACAAGTATGGGCATCAGAGGGGCATGGAGACCATAGCAGATTTAGGGGGCCCAGTAGGTCCTTTTTTCCTGACAAAATCTCTCAACAAAATGTAACGGGTGGACCCTAGAGGGCAGCCCAAGGTGACAGGGAGCTCAAAATCTCTAGCTGTATACAAGCAAGAGAATAATCAGCCTAATGCCTATCAAACACAACATTCAGGGCTGCCAGCTGTCACACTTCTGTCACACATCTGGTGTGACACGCTTTCAGATTCTTATGCTCACGCAACAAATCTTATGGCAAATCTATTTTATTCCATAATAAACCTAAAGTTAGCTATGTAAAAAGCATTGTGGCAGTGTGCAAACTCTACAGACTATTTACAAGGTAATTAAACTGTTACAAACATGTACGTATATGTGTGTGAAAACTTGTCTGGAAATGAAAATCCCATGCCAGCCGGCTGACCAAAGTTGTCAACTCTGAATATTAGGGTAACAGCCGTGGAGATGCTTACGAAGCCAAGGAGCATTTATATTCTACTCCAGACTTTGCAGACAGCTCATGCAGGGAGCCAAGTACAGGAATAATATGCTCACACATGTCATTTAATGTAAGAAGTGTCAGCTGCATTCTGTACCAATACTATAGTGGCATATAGGCAGCAGAACACCATAATAGTGTACTTTCCATGTAATTAATGTACGAGACACTTTCCTGCATAATTCATAGACCACATTTATATGACCTTCGCTATATACCATATAAGAAAGACACTTTACATATATTTATAATGTACCCTTCAGTCATTAAATCCTTATCATTTGTTACAGAAAGGCTTTTTATAACTCTGTGCTGAGACAGTACAATTCTTCATAATACATTTCAACCTTTTTTTTTTACATATAGAATATGCTTTGGATTTAAACGATGCATGCAAAATAATCTTTTCTCCTTTATTTAAGAAAATGTATCCATCCATCAAATTTTCTGCACCCACGTGTCCTATTCAGGGTCACAGGGGTGCAGAGCCTACCCCAGAGGCTACATGAGCAAGGCAGGGAGCAGCCCAGGATGGGGCATTAACCCACCGCAGGGCACATTAAGGAGCATTATCTGACAATTCTTTTTTTTCTCTTCAAATAGTGCCAACATACAAAGTTTCTCAAATGATATGCATTGCATTCACTTCTAAGTTTTTCACTGCAAAAAAACTTTATTAAAAGCATGCATGCGTACAGCTTTTTGGGGATAGACTAATTCACTCTGTAAGCACTCTGTCTTCAAATACAGCAATTAACTTTGGCACCTGCCCAGGGGGAAAAGCAAATTAATTGCTCTCTAGAACCTTAGTTTGTAGCATTATTCCTCTGCTCAATTCAGAGACAGTTTTCAATAATATTATACTGATTAAGTCTTCTTTAACATCAAGCGCACACTTAATTTAAATGAAAACAAAGTACCCTTTACATTCAATTGCATCTAAGTTGCAAGATTACCAGAAACCATTGTAAGTTTTAGTTGTAGTTTTATACCTTAAAAAGAATTATCATCAAGTTTCTTGAAACTACTCTTAATTTATTACATTGATAGAGCTTTAGCCTTGAAAGTCCCCATTTGGAAAGCTGACATCTGCAAACTGCCGCAATCCAGAAAATAAGGGAAATGCAATGTAATGTTATGCATTTCAGCAGCTTACCGGAAGTACTTCTAATGATGAAAACACCAGGTTTTACTGACAGAAGTCAGTCATCTCCGCGTCTGCTGCCTGATTAGCAGGCATACCCTGTAACCTATTCTTCACCCCAATTAACACACTAACAGCATCACTTCACGCACCCTGGCTCATTAGTTCATTTATACACATTTTTTTGCACAATAAAAATGTTCCAAAATGGATTTTGCAAAATACCAGTGTAACGTGTATTATCAAAGGAAAACAATTTTGGTAAATTAACATATAAATAAAAAAATATACAAGTATTATGGCTAATGCAAGTATTTTGCATCAATACATGTAGTTCCACCTCTGTGTAATGGGGAAGATACAATAGAAAAACATTTAACCCCATTTTACAAAGACTAAATTAAACTGAATTCGAGAAACCCACACAATGTGTTGAACTAACCTTCTGCCAGTATGTTAAAAGAAGGTTGTGAGCTGGTTAAGAATGTCACTGTAAGAGGGATGCTGACTTTTAAATGGCAACAGGGATCAACAGATGAGACAAGACACCAAAGTCATTCTTACATTGAAGAGCGACAAGATGAAATCCAAAAAGTTCAGATCCACATATATACTGTACTATTCTAGCATATGTGGCATGGATTTGTAGATTTTCTATTGAAATGTTTGGTAACACTTTACTTAAAGCAGTCATTATACGGCATTACACATACCTTCATAGTGCATTATAAAGCATTTTTATAATTATGTATCATAGTGCATTATAAAACTTTTAATAAAAAGGCATAATGCATTATAGTGATGTGTATTATGCATCATGAACGCCCTATGAAGGTCTCATCTAGAACTATACTCTATAGATACCTTCATAATGCAGCACGAAGCATCCTTAATTCTTATACTGACCATTATAATGCACTATGTGTCACGCCCTGCCCGTCTGATCCTTCTGTGTGCCACGCCCTCCTCGTTACCCTCGTGGGAATCCTCATGTTACCGGCTGTTTCCTGTTTGGTGTTAGTGCTCAGGTGTATTTAGTCTGTCCGAGTCCAGTATCCCCTGTCGGTTGTTGTAGATGCTTTGTGTGCTCTCAGTCGTGTTTGCTCCTGTTTGTACCTCCGTTCTGGGAAATAAACGCCCCTTGGAAGGGCTTAACCCCCGTACAGCTGCATTCATGGATCGTTCCTCCCGGAAGCACGGCACTATGAAGGTATTTATAGTGCATTATAGAGGAGACATAATAGAGCATTCATAATGCATAATACACATGGCTATAATGTGTTACGCCTGTCTCAGTACATGCTGACCCTCTGTGGGATAAGTTTCATGGAAGACGGATAGATGTGTGGATAGACGGATGGATCAGTGGATGTAAATATCACACATAACTGCTTTGGTATGAAGTGATCACTAAACATCGGCTCCCTCTGAAAAATAAAAGAAAAGCAATTGACTGGCAATAAGACAGGAAGCTGGAGTTTCACACTGTGCAGATGTAGCCTTAGAGTTCGCTTTCTGCCCCGTAATGCCTCACAATGCACTGCAGTAACAAATATGGTGCTTATCCATTTAGGAAGATTATAGAGCAGCGAATAGAATAAGCTGCAACTTTCAACTTCGAAGACCCTGTTAGAAGAAAAAAAACTGCAGCTTCAACGGAACCATAAAACCAAATAATATGAATGGATGACCTCGATGCTGCTAATCAGCTAATGCTGAACCACTTCCTGCTAAAAAAAAGCAAATAACAGTGTTTGATCAAAGAGGAACAGCTGGGTATGTGTGACTCAGACTGAGAGCAGCAGCGGTGACTCCGCGCATTTCAATTCCCAGACTTCATCAGGCCAGCTGCTCGACAATCTGATCTGGGCACGTTTGGGTCGTCTCGTTTTTTTTTTTTCCCCCGGAGTATTTGAATGCATACAACATCATTAGCAATTAAAACAAATAAATGACACTAGTCAGCAGCTAGCCCTACATGTGTCATTAGGAATCGTATAGATTTGACTGAATTGCTATATGCTTTAGATGTGCTCTAATCCGATATGTGCAGAAGCTCAAACCCTTAACTGCATACATTGTTTAGTTTTTGCAGTTTTATATAACAATCTCATAGCTATATGGGCAGTCCCCAAGTTATGAATGAGATCCGTTCCCTAAGTCTGTGTTTAAGTCAAATTTGTAGGTGAATTGGAAAAATAAAAATACAGTACAAAACAATACAAACAACAATAATAAGTATACAGTAATAATACAAGTAACTACTTATGTTACTATACTGTGCCTCCAGCTAATGAACCACTGAAGTCACTTTTTGCATTTGTTATTACGAACTATTATATTTAACCTGAGTTTTTATACAATATACTTTAAGGTAGTTTGTCAGTACAAGCTGTCCACAAGTAGGATTGGGACTGCCTGTATATGGAAATATGACTGCAAGTATATGAAAATAATAATTTAAGAGACACTGTAACTAGACTCAAGAGATACAATGATGCTAATAAGTTCTAAATAGCTACTGCACTACCTAAAATCTGCTGGCCCATCAATTAAGTAAGTAACGGGTATCCTTGTTTTCTCATTTCACCGTCATCATGGAGTAGCTATTGAATATTTATCTTTGCTTATATAAGAGCACCAAAATCAATAAGATGAGGTTTTAGGTTGAGAAGCAGGGCAAGCACGTAGGCTAATTAACTGGCGCATCCAGCACACTGTCTGCATCGCCTAACGAGCCTCCCCACAGATGGCCCCTCTGAGCCAGGAAGGCATGAACCCGAACTCGTCACGACACGGGCTCCAGCTCTCTGAAGTGCAGATGTGGATGGTAACAGAACAGGAGCTGAAGTGTGACCAAGCTCTGGAAGAATGATGAGCTGTTTGCTCCAAAGATGAAGTACTGGAAAGGGCTGCAGAATGGAGATTATGGGCCGTCAGAGTTTTTCCTTCGCATGCAGTCTAGTGCTCTCATTTTACCAGGATCTGTTGCAGTTACTTGGAGCTGTTCTGGTCTGAGTGTTGAAGGATAACTCTGGAATTATATCAGTTACAAGCATTATATTCCACTAAAGGTCATTGTATCAGTTTCATAGGAGGCTGCCTGAACATGCTCTTCCTGTAATGAGCGAGCATCTGTGTAAAATCCAAAAACAAACAAACAAACATAAATAAATAAAGCAAGAAAAACAATTCAATAACTAGAGAACATACATAAACACACATCTTGGGTGGGAACTGAACAGGGCTGAAGCTGTGAGTCCATCACATCAGCCACACATAGGGAAGGCCCTGACAATTTCAAAGTGTTCTCCATTTGCCGTTAACGGTATCGTAAGTCAACTGAAGCCTTTTCGAATTACTGCCCACGAATCCACTTTCTATCTGCAGGAAAAGACAGAAGAGAAAAGCGACATGTTAGCGCAGCGCTAATGTCTGAAAGCTTCTGGGATCCCAGTGTGATTCCAGTCATGGCTCTCTCGGCTCGGAGTTTAAACGTTCTCCTCATGGTCACACGCTTTTGCTATGGGTGCAATTGAAAAATGTGCTGCCTGGCGGAATTCCTGGATCTAAAATCCCTTTAGTGTGTGACCTTATGTGTGAAATCGCCCTGTGATTGGCTGGAATTCTGTCCAGCGTTGAATGCACCTCACATTCAATATGTTTCCAAAAGGTCTCTGGATGACCATGACCTCAGGTGGATTAGCAGCTACTGAAAACCCAATAAGAGAGCTATTTAATAAGAGCAGCTAAATTATCATATTGACTCAAATACGCCCCAGGCTCGACAAACAGCACATCGTCCTTGGTTACCTTAAGCGAGCAACAAAGTCAGCTTGACTTTCTGTGTGACTTCTCATACATCTTGACTTTGAGGCAGCTTTTCAAAAGCTGCGTTGGGAACCCGGAGTAGCTGGCAGGATTCGAGCGCTGTGTGTCTGAGCGACTGTTTGAAATGGGTAGATCACGCTGAATAAAGCCGTGCTTTTGATTCTGAGCCAA
Source organism: Petrocephalus sullivani (assembly GCA_026780845.1). Taxonomy (NCBI): domain Eukaryota; kingdom Metazoa; phylum Chordata; class Actinopteri; order Osteoglossiformes; family Mormyridae; genus Petrocephalus; species Petrocephalus sullivani. The sequence continues at coordinate 12,425,489 of JAODKM010000016.1, read as the reverse complement.
GTACCGAGTCGTTGGGGTATCACACCCTGCAGATGGTGAATGGTAATATACTATCCAAGTGAATACAGCAGATAATGCAGAGCCAATACCTCCAACTTCTGGAACACACACGGTGAGTTTATAGTGATTATGCAGGGCAACTGGATTAACAGGGAATGTGGTCACAATGTGACAGGTCCATAAATCATCACTACAAACTCTTTTATTTTTTGAGAAAATAATGTGTATATCCAATGTCTCTTTTTAGTGGATTTAATATTATATTAAAACGCTATTCTGTCAGACCATAGAACCGGATACCTCTCACAGGGGGCTGTCTTTAGAGGACTTTCAGCTACATCAGTTTCATTACAAACAAAAGGCAAACATTTATACAAAATACCATGATGAATAATTTTAATTTATCTTAAGAAATTAAGTGATTCCTTTAAAAAAACGAGGAATTCTTGTTTGGCGCTAAAAGAAAAAGTGGACTGAACCAACTATGTAGGCTACCAAAATACACAAGACTTGTTCCAATGTTCTTATATTTGACTGAGTCTCATTGTGATTATGCTTTTTTACTCTGGATACCATTGCTAGTAGTGGGCTTGATGAATCTTCTCCACCAATAACCACGCTTGTTGGGGGGGGCACAAATATATTGGGGTGCGTTTTAGGTATATAGCTTTAGGTATAAGACCCTTAGGTTAACATAACTTAACCCCCCCACCCCCAACTTTCAGCCTTAATCTCATACTCTCATGCTCACGTAAAAATTCTCACGCCAAATCTATAGTATTCCATTACAAACCTAGAATTAGCTACATTAAAAGTTTTTGGGTAGTTTGCAAACCCTACAGACTATTTACAAGCAAAGAAAACTGTTATGTACATGTACAGGCGAGGACATGTGTGTGCTTAAGCTTACACACGCATGTAAGATTTGTACTTTGTGATTACTCTATTTGGACCGGAAACCTGATTTGGAATATGCATGTGGAGAAATTATGTAATTTCTGCTCGCTTTATGGCAGCTGCGCGATTTTATGTTTTGGTTTATTACAGTTTATTTTAAAATAGTTTGTATTTATCACTTATTTGAATTATAATGAATGTGTCTTTTAATTGTTATACAAAATTTATTTAAAAATAATTTGTACTTCTCACTCATTATATTTTGACTGCCAGAAGTGACCAGGTTTGTATCAGAGTATTATACTGAAGCCTTAAAGGCTGCAAAAGTAGCCTTTAATTTCTTGAAAATTTTCTTGTGAATCATCTAATTGTAAAATCTAGCAACCATAAGCAGTAACGAGCGGAAATTACATAATTTCGGCACATGTGCTGTCCAAATCGGTCCATAATGAAAATCTCACTCCAGCCAGCTGATGAAAGTTGGCAACCCTGCACTCTATGAATGAAAGCAGCACAAATCCTAATTTTTGAGGCAGAAAAAAGCCCAAATGTAGCACTAACAAACAGGATGATTTTAAAATTTGTGCTGATTGTAGGGAGGCAGCTTTACAGACCTCTGTTAGCAGGTTACTCTAAACAACTTCATCCACGACTTCATTAACTGCAGTGATTGCTGCAACCCTGTCCATAAAACTTTGGACAGCCTCTATTAATCTGCCAGGGGGAACATAATTCCTATCTAACAAATTTGCCATCATACCAATCTCAGCTACTACATCTTCCATGAGAGGTTACCCAGTCTACTTCAGAAACATCCCATATGGAGCAAAAAGCACTGCTGCAGACCAATCAATGCAGACCTAATTTGCACATTAGAATCCTTTAAAAAGTCAATCTATCTTCCAAACAATCCTTCAATCTAACTTTGAATTTACCCTTCAATAAATCATACAATATATCATTCATTAAATGTGTCAATATTTTGCGATAATAAACAACAATTTACTGACATATTCAATTATTGATGTATTTATTGGACAATAGATTGACACATAATTAAAGATAGATTGACACATATAATTAAAGACATGTCACAAAAAAATAATCTATAATGAAAAGTCTTTAATCGTTCATTAGCTTGATTTTAAAGGATTATAACCTTTTACAGATGTAAAACTTATTCGAGGGGAAAGAAATTTTCACATAAAAGTTATGCATTTTTTCTAAAATCACGTGTCACATTTACTGGCACCGCAAATGAATTCTCATGTACAAAACCAAATAAATCTTAATTAGCGTTAAGATCAAAGAATACACTAATGAAATGAGACAAAAGGTTGTTGACCTACATAAATCAGACAATGGCTTTCAGCATAGCTGTACGCTTGCAAATACCCTTTTCCACTATTAGAGCAATAATTAAAAAGTCTCAAACAAGTGGAGCTGTGATGAAGCTACTTCAGCACACTCTTCGTAACAGTGAGTTGCTTTTCCAAACTACAAACTACCAGGCACGCTTGCCAGGTGAGAGCTTTTGCTGATGTCAAACTGCAGACATAAGCGTCTGAAGTTCACTAAATGCTAGTGAGTTTTGTGGTTAAATAAATTTTAGCTTTTCATTAAAAAAGCCCAGGAGAGGCTTTCTTGGTAATGAAGAATCTACTCTCCACTGGAAGGATGGTGGTAAGGCTGCGACAGTGTCAGCTCTGGAAATCGTCTTAGTATAAATGCCATGAAGGACTCCATCAGCTATCAGACGCCAATCTGCCTGCCACTGCCAGGAGGTTAAGACTGGGTCATTGCTGAACCTTACAGCTGGACAATGATTAAAATCAGAGCTCTAAATCCACAAAAAGAGTGGTTCACTGACCAGAGAATCAAACTTTTGCCTGAGTGGCTATCCTGGTCCCCTGGCATAGACTACATCTGACATCTGGGGGCAAACTTACAAGGGGAATCTACAAACAAGGTCCTGAATGATCAGGAGAGATTTTGTATAAAGGAAAGAATCCATATTATGGAAAGCGGTAAAATGCTAATAAGCATTAGCACAGATTCATTTGAACTTTTTTACAAAATTTTTCCTATATATAACTAACTTTACAAGCATACGAACCTGAAAAAAATGCAGGTCCCTTTAAATGGGTTCTCTTATTTCATCCAGCATTATAACAGACTCCATGCTGCTAATAATTGAAGGTAGGACTGGAATAAGCAATACATGTTATACATATTAGCAGCAGCTGCATCCATTGTGTAATTTCACCGTACAATGCAGAAACTGCTTCCATTGCATATGTTTTATGACAGGTTGCCATGCACCTGTACAGAGGAAAAGAGCTTTGTCATGTGCCTCTCACTATGCTATAGGGGAACATTCTGCACACATTTTGCCACAAGGTGCTTAATGTGGTGGCAAAAGGGGGTGGTTTCCATGCCAAGCAGAAGAGTTCACACCTTGCCATGGCCGGACAATCGTCAACCACCCCCCAAGGCCCTCCTACCAGAGCCAAGCTCCAGGCAGCGGGGGTGCGTAGCTAAAGATCACTGCTTAGCCCTGCACCATCTACCAGTAAATAAAGCATAGTAGCAAGTCCATGTTAGATCCAGAAGTCATCTTAAAGTCGTATAAGCACACCAGCTGAAAAACCCATTAAAAATGAAAAACAGAAAATTCACAACGATTCAATAAAGCATAGTCCTTGGCAAGGATAAATGATGTTTCTGTTTATGAATATAGAGACAGAAAAGTTGAGAGATTTTCACCGTAACTCCAAGCCAGTATACTTCTTGAAGCTAAGATTAAAGACATTCACTCCAGCACCTCGTTTTCAGCACAGCAATTCTACTGAACTCCAGTAGGTCAGTGTTTCTCAACCCAGTCCCCGGGGACCCTGAGACAGTCCATGTTTTTGTTCCCTCCCTGCTCCCTGCCAGACAGTCCACATTGTTGTTCCCTCCCAGCTCATGCCACTTGGAGCTGGTAGCAGCTACTGGGGGGAGCAAAACCATGGACTGACTAGGTGGACTGGTTTGAGAAACACTTCTCCAGGTAATCTAGCAAATCCAGACTTTCCCGGATTAGAAGGGAGTCATCAGATAGATGATTCAGAGAGAACTAAACTAAAATGCAGTAACCTTGATAGTCTGCACTGTACGATTTATCCGGTGGAGTCTGGGCTTGGTTCCCTGTGACCAGTTACAGGAGAGAAATGGAGGTCCAAGCCTCCTGGCTTCGTGTACTCACTCGTAGGGGTCGCTGGGGTCGGCACTCTGCAGCTCGGGGGGAATGGGGATACGCTTGTAGTACATCTCCCAGTCAAAGGCGCCCCTCATGGCATCGCCGGCTTGTGCCTCATACCCGAAGTTGTTGTGGTCGATGACGTCAATCATTGGGCAGACGATGGTCTTGGAGTTTTGAGCAATCTGGTCTGTTGGGCAGATGACGGTGGGGGACGTTTCAAAGCACTGTGGAATGGGCTCATCCATCATGCCAGGCTCATGGGGGACAAGCAGAAGTGGCTGTGTCGTGGCTGGGACCACCCCCCCCCCCCCACTTACTCTCAGAGCACCCAAGCACAGCTGCCATGTGAAATTGGACTTGGTGCAGCTGGTCAGTGATTAGAAACAATTACGTGGCTTCAAAGTAGGCTCGCTCCATCGAGGCTGGCCAAACTCCGACCATCTATATCTTTGTCATTCACCACCACTGCTGTCCTAGATCTGTCACCCCCTTGGCCCCTGCGAATGAGGCAGACCTTTCCCGCTGGTCCTGAAAGTATGGCCTGCTTTAAACACCTGATAACCAATAACACATGCAGGCACATACTGTATATGGCAACATGATGCAAAAGATTGAAATGAACATAATACTGAAAGTGATTTACATTACATTAGCATTAATTAATTTTACTTAGTTTAGAAAATGTATACTACACGTAGCAAGCTTCATGAATTTATGGACCTGATGAATATGCAGAGGACGAATAAAGGCCTATAACACGGCTTCTCAACTGGTGGGTCGTGACCCAAAGGTCACAGGACCATTTTCATTGGGTCATGGAGAGTGTGGTTACATTTTTTAAAACTGAATTATTTTGAAATTATTTTTTATCAGTGCATGAAGGGATTGTGCTACTGTTACAGTGTGCTATAGTTCCTATTACTACAGATAAGCTTATGACACTGAGACGTCCAAGGAACCTACACACATATTTTTATGCTTATAGCTGATACATTGGTTGATGAATTGATCTATCTAAAGTCAGATTTTATACATTTCTAGTCCACTGGGCACATGCTGCCCAAACAATGTGTTTTATTGACGCAATTAAGTATTTATATCATATGCAGACCAGTGCAATGTTGTGAATGGTCTTGCAAAGTAGCTTCAAATGCGTCACACAGTAACCTTCTTTTTTTATCATTTTATGGTATCTCAAAGAAATACATGGAAAACTACGAAAAAGATATACAGTTACGACCAGAATGTTTATAGAAAACAGTCATTCCTTTTTATATTCTACAATCAACGAATATTAAACTTGAGTATATAATACATAATATCTGGGATATGTGACTGCAGTTTTGGAATCTGTGCCCCTAGACTGGAAGGTCACTAGGTCAAAGCCCATGGCTGACAGAGTGCAGTCACCTCTGAGCAAGGCCCTTACTCCAGGGAGACCGGCTGGGTCTGCTCTCTGACACCCTATGCAAGTTATGCGAAATGAAGCATAAATGTGTCTCTTCAGGCATCACCTTGCATTGCCCTGTATATACAAATATATATATATATAAAATACAAATTGCCCAGGAAAAAAATCTTGGTTTCAATATACTGTATGGTTTATCTTATTATAAATTGAACCATATAAAAACTGAACATGAACTGAAAATACAAGATCCATAAATTTTGTAGCAGACCTTAAAGAATCAGCACAGGCAGGGATAATAAAAGGAAATAAAGAATGTCCTTCTGTTGAAATAATTCTTGAGAATCTAAACCTGACTACTGGTGGCAAACCGGAACAAATTCTCCCTTAGAACGCATGATTTATAGCTAATTATGACTACTATGATACACTTATGAGTGAGCAGGATTTATGGACAAAAACCCACTCATCTCTTGGAACCGTATTTTATTTTAACAAGAAATGATCAGAACTGTTAATATAAATCCAGCTCACCCAATCTAATGCCTTCATGCTGTGAGCAATCCTTGACAAGAAGAGGACCACGTGCAAGCTTCCTGCTTCCCGGAATTCGTGAAGGGCAATCTGTTCCTCCACCACTTCACGTGCTACATATTCTACAGATACTATTCAGCTGCCACCGATCTCCGTGGCGTCTCTGAAGGGAGGTGTTATACCAGCTGTAGCTCGCGTCTAAAAATATGTCTGAACTAACTGCCAAGCATTCATCTCGAATATATCTGCGACATTACATAGTTACTTTTTATACCTGTAAAAATGTACTCCATAAATATGTATGATGATTTTTTCCCCCCACACCAGCTAGAAAAGTACATGAGAGCTAAACAATGCAGAAACAAAATATTTATGCATGAAATATAATTGCATTGTGTCATGATAATTTGTTGGAGAATGAGCAAGTGCCCGGTGTGAGCAGATGCAGTGCCTGATGGGAGAGGCTAATAAGAATGATTCTGCCCACACACCTCGTCCCAGCATTAGCTGCCTCTTATCACACATGACAGTTCTGACTTACCAAGCAGAGGTGGCAGCCAATTCACATTAGCCTCACAATGGGAATCCAGGAAGGTTAAGACGTCTCCCTTTGCTACAGTGGCCCCCAACAGGCGAGTGCGAATAAGTCCCTCTCTCTTCTTTGTCCTGACAATCTTCACCTTTGGAAATTGCGACATGTACTCCTCCAGCCTTGCTTTCAGATGCTCTACACATGGAAAACACGAACGACGAACATATCATTTCTACATTGCCATGCAAAAAGAAATAATAAAAACATTAGATAATTCTGCATTGTGGATGCATATTTACAGGTCACTATAATCAGTAAACAAAATTTCTTATAACATTGACAGCTACTCTAAATATAAACCATACTGCAGTTTCACTTGAAGAATTCTGTCAACGTCTAATTACCAATTATTGAACTGAAAATCCAAATACTTTTTCCAGATGGCTGTTTACACAGAGGAAATGGTTGTCAATGAGTCATTTACATCTCCCAGGTATGACTGTGAAACAATAAAGAGTCTAATTAAGGATTTCAAGCCACAAAAATATTTAAGGATATAAAATACATCAAATATTTAGACCTATTGGTACAATTTATTTGTTTTATATACAGTATATTTATATATGGGGTGATGACAGCTGCAATTATGAAGTCCTGTGGGTTTCAGAGAACATTCTTATTTGTGTCTGATTTACACCAGAAAATGACAGCCTATATATAGACTTAGAGAGTAATTACTTCGGTAACATGATGAAGGACTGAGGCTGAATGAAAGCCAGGATAATGCACTGAAGATTGGCACTGAATCACCTCTACTTTAAGGTATTTAGAATGATGTCACTATATTTTGAAAAGAAAAAAACAAGAGTTTCCATTCAAGTGGTTTCCCGCCAATGTTTGATACAGGTACATGCAAATGACAAAGCGAACAATCAAGCCAGCCATTAGTTTACAGCCGCACATTAAATCTTTTGAGGCGTATTAGAGAAAAAAAGTCATGGTCATCTGTGATTTGAGAAGTCCTTGTGTTAACATTGTCTATGAAACCCATACTCATAAAGCCTAATAACTGTTCTTGTGAATATATTATGAAGCTGTCATTTATAATGCAATATATATATACCTTCATAATGCACTACTCTGGTCAATGTGAGAATTAAGTAAGTATGCTTTATGCTGCATTATAGTACATTATAGATGAAACCTTCATAGAGCATTCAAAATGCATGAGAAACAAAGCTATAATATGGTATGCCTTTTTATTAATAGTTATAGCTGTGTTTATAATACCTTATGAATGGATTATGATGCATTATGAAGGTATGCGTAATGATGTAAAATGACTGCTTTAAGTACAGTGTCACCAGATGGTACTGGTTTTCATTACAACACTGTGCCAGTCCGGGGTATTATATTGACTTTTGTTTTTAGAGTTTTTGGGCTTTAATTCAATTGGTGAAATTGTTTCCAGAGATGAAGAAAGTGAAATTCATATTAAGACCTGGTATCTTTCTATACTGTACGGTGTATTGCCCACCTCACGGGACAGCATAAAAGGCAGGATGATTTTAGTACATTCATTGGTGCATGGGCACAGCAGGGGTCCCGGCACTTTATAGGGGGCCTAGAATGTGTAAAATTATAAATGCATATAATGTAAGGGGGGCCAATTTGACATTTTGTCAGGGGGCCCATCATTTCTAGCTACGCCCCTGCGTTGGTGGGGGGAAGCGGACAATGTCTGTCCCGTCCGCTTTATTTTCAGCTCCTTATATTCGAGATTGGGCAGCTACCCATTATCACAATGAAATTGCAACTCTGTCAAGAAAAAGCATAATACACACAATTACTTACTGCACATTCTCAAGAAATATCATTTACGGAAAAGAAAGGTTTGTGTCTTTAGAAAAATTACAAATTCTTTAAATGCCTTTTTTATGGACTTAAAAAGATTAAAAGCAGGAAGTGGGAATGTACAGTATTATTGGATTGTGTGTGTTGAAAGCTGGTTTGAAAAGGGATTAAATGGGCCAGCAAATGATCAGTGACCAAGAGGCTGAGGGAGGCTTTTGTTCTGCCCTTGAGTAAAACATCTGATCCATACTGCCTTGGTCAAAGATCCATATGAAACATATAAATGGGAAAATAAATAGATAAATAAATAAAAATGATTTGTCTCCAATATATTCTACATATATACCTAATCTGAGATACTTTCATAAGAAAGATATTTGTTTATTATAGTTTAATAATTTTTTTTATTATAAATGAAGAATTATTGAAAATTTGACTTGTTTCAATACTCTCCAGTTCCTACTCTCTGTCTCTTCCATTAAATTTGAATCCCTAAAAATTTGCAGTTTATATTTGAATCATGAAATTAAGTAATGTTTTTATTAATGCTCTGAGATACTAGAAATTAAGAATTTGAAATAGCTAGAACATTCAGCCTTGTAAAAAAAAAAATCCATCCACCCACGTAATCCACTTATTTTGTACTAGGCTGCGGTGGGCTGTTGGAAGCACAGGGCACAAGGCAGGGGAACATCCTGAACCGGATTCCAGTCAATCACAGGTCACACACACTCTAACACATCAAGGACAACATAGACAGCAATCCACCTACCCACATTTGTAACTATAGGAGAAAACCCTCAAATGCAAGGGCAGAGAACTCACACAATCACTGGGGCAGGATTCTAACCCTTAGCCTTGGAGCTGGGAGACAGATATGATATCACCTGTAACATGGGCGTCGCTAGCCCATTTTTAGGGGGGCTTTAGCCCCCCTAACATTTGTACTCAGCCCCCCTAAAAATTCTCC
>JAODKM010000016.1:12385870-12398978 GCA_026780845.1 Petrocephalus sullivani | reverse complement strand
TGGCTCATCAGAAGGCAGGTAGGAGAGAAAACCTACTGGACAGTAGCTCTCCAGGACCGGAGTTGGAGACCCCTGATTTTATATAAAAGAAGCTAAAAATACAGTAAAGCGATGATTTTGCATGCATTCTTGAATTTTCCAAAGACTCATAATTTTATGTCAAATAGGGAATAATAAATGTGGAATTCTGGGAAGGACTCTGAATTCCCTGAGAACTGAGAATTAGGAATACTAAATAATGACCACACAGGGATCTCGGGACAGTCACTGGCCGCTTTATTAGGAACACCTAACTAGTACTGGGTAGGACCATCTTTTGCCTCCAGAACCGCTTAAAGGGCAGATGAGCTAAGCATTTAGAGATGCCTTTCTGCACACTGTTGTTGTACTGAGCTGTTATTTTTGCACCAGTGGACTTCCTATTAGTTTTAATGAGCCTGGCTATCCCCCTATTGCCTCTCTCATTAACACAGTGTTTTTGGCCACAGAAATGCCATTGACTTGATGTGATTTGTTCATGGTGCAATTAAATATAAATCCTAGATACATTTCAAATCGTCACATAGATCACACATCTTAGTCACTCTACTACTCAACTGAACAGTAACTGAACCTCTATATTCAGCTGCAGCCACACGATTCAGTGTGTGTAGGAGCTGGCAGTTTCCATTAGCATACCAGTGTACCTAATAAACTGGTCACTGAGTGCATATGCACAATGTTTCCCAGAAATTCACTTAGCTTTTTTTCTTTATCAAAATTATCTCACAAAAATACAACCTAAAACATTTATTGTTAAGTCAAGTAAATCCTTTTCCCCCCACTATTTAACTATAATATTTTTCTTAAGGGTAATATAATTGGAATTTGCAGTGCATGGAGACTTGCAGTAAAGATGAGCTAGGAATCCCAAAAATATTGTTATAAATGAGGAAACTCTCGGGGTAAATGGTGACGCATGTACAGCAGTGGACATATAAAGCAGTGCTTTCTCCAACATGTATGATAATAAAATTCTAATAACAATAATAATGTTATTGTTGTTATTATTATTATTGCTACGTTACATTTCTCCAGGTAATATAATGTGATTTGTACCTTTATTTTGTGAACTGTAAGGTAAATGTTCTTATATTTCATATAAAAATATAACCAATCACATCTTGTGTCAGATGTCAGACGAACCAATCAGATGTCTTGGTCCCACCTCCTCTTGTTGCTTGGCTCTGCCTCCTCTACAATCTGATTGGTTCTCTCAACCAATCATTTTTATTTCAGCCCTCAGTATTGTGGTAAAACTCCCACAAGCAGCAATTAACAAATCTCATTGTTTCTTTGCAACGCAATCATGGAATGTGGGACCCCAGCTTCAGCTGTTTGCTCTCAGAAGGACACCCGGCAGACTATATATTATTTATATCACTCTGTATCTGAAACTCAGCCCAGCTAAACCTTGCTGAAGTGAACAGATGTTCCGTGTACTAAATCTCACTATTCTAACAACAATTTCACTCACATCTGCCGGCAAGCATTCCTGGGAAATAAACAACTGACACATATTCATTAATGAAACATTAATCAAAGTAAGTCTAAAATATATTTAGCTGTTCTTCATTTGATTTGTGAAACAGACTGAAGATCTGATCAGAAGCTCTAGATACTTAGATACTTTCTAAAATGGAGACAGTTAATGTGACAGCATATTTTATCCCTTGGTTGAGGGAAATATGTTTTATTATATATATGTTATTATCTCAGTAAAATGCATATTGTGCTTAAAAACTGAATAAATGCACTTTTAATTTTACATAACAAAGACTGTTTTAAAAAAAAAGCCAGTGTTTCTCAAACTAGTCCTCAGGGACCCGCAGATGATCCACGTTTTTGCTCATTCCCAACTCCTAGGGAACTGGGAGAAAGCAAAAATGTGAAACACATGAATGTAATTTAATCTAGCAAAATATAAAAACATAATAGATTTACTTCCAAGATGATAGATGTATATTTGTATATTTACTAGTGAGTGAACTTTGCATGATTGTAAGATAAAATGGATTTGGGTTATGTTGGCCCTCTAAGACCTTTTCCATGTGCATATATTTATTGTTTCTGCATATTTAACTTTTCGTGTGTGTTATCATTTGTGAGAAGTCTGCAATAGTTTTTCTTTCAAGTATCAACAGATTGTCAGATGGATAGGGTTGTGAAAGGGTTACTTCGTATGCCTGTATGAATTCCACCATGGTACACAAAATTATTATTTATGTATTATTTAATTATTTATTCTTTAGGCAGCACCTCAAATGTGGCATTCATTGACTTGCACAGACTTTTCAGTCAGGTGGTCCAATGGGGGCTGCACTTACACTATGTATGAATGCATGTGAAATGACTCCCATTTTAATTCTACTTCCTTATATTCAAATTCTAATTGCGATTCTGCAACGTTTTTTCAACCAATTTTATGAATTGCATTTCATTTTCATGGTCATTCTCAAGTCAATTCTGAATGGTGCACAACCCTGTTATGTACTGAAAATGCACGCAGGAGTAACAACAGGAGTAATTTATAGACTACGTTATAGTTTTATATTTGTCTTACCTGTTCATTTTGAACGCTAATTATATCACCGGAAGTGTTACGTTGGCTAAAGAAGACCTACAGTGTGTTTTCGTGGTGTATTTTGGCCGATCTCTGCGTCTTTGTGACAGGACAGCAGGCAAAAGTTCAAACAACGAACTACTTGGAAAATAGTGGGTCGGATCTCTCGTTATCTACGAGCGAGATAACGAACTACCTGAACTACGAAGGGTTTCGGGGGCCTCATTAATTAACGATCAATCTTAAGTGCTCGATAACGAACTACTTAGCGTTATGATGCTTTTGGGCAACCCACCCCAGATCATTAACATAAAACCCATGTGAACAGCTTCTCATCTTATGAGACCGCAGATATATGTAACGTGATCCACATCTGTAGAACTAGTATAGCTATTGCTTTTAGACCAGATTTTCACGTATTTAGCAGAATACATTGTTTACTACTTTAGTTACTTATCTTTATTCTAATTTTTAAAAGAATGCTTTAGCAAAAACAGACAAAAAATAAATAAAATAAAATAGTGACAGATACTGTAATAAAGTGAAAAAAAGAATATAATAATAAAATTTTAAAAGAATATTAACAATACGCAATGCATTGATTATTATTTACTTAAAATTGTAGGATGAGTACACCCGGGATGGGACTATGCAAACTCCCTGCACCCAGAGATGGAATGCAATCCACAAGCCAGGAGGCATCAGGCCAAATGAGCTAGTTTGCTGTCCCATGACAATCACACCAAAACAAAACACTTTCTTAAACTAAAACGGGCTATAGCAGTAAGCAAGAATCAGTGGGTCTCCAAATCAAACCAGATAAATGACAGGATCACCTTTAGATATCTTGCACATCTGAATTGCTATATCACTTTTTTCTTCACTCCCCCCATTTTGCAAGACCCATCCCTAAATCAATTCCCCAATCAATTCCCTGTGTCAGTATCTAAACCAAATTGACCAAACAAAATGTGGTGCCCTAAAGGAAATTAAAAAATTTAACTTACGAGTAAAACTTTGAATAAGCTAGCTAAAATTGCTTTTAAACCAATCCATCGTAAGGCAGAAAACTATTACAGGATGCCTGCTTCCTCTTACAACTGTAAGCTGCAAAAGAGTTCACTGTTGCAAGTTTAGCTGGACATAAATATTGAATAACTTTGCTAAAGATAAAAATGCCCAATGTGAACTGGGACCCACATCCTAATTACAGAGTGTAAGCCTTACAAATTTACATAGCAAAGCAACTTGACAAACTGAATATGTACAAGCGATCTCTTGTTTGTGAAAAAGGATAGCAATTTGGAATAGTCATGTTCTGCCTTTTCAGCCATTAAAAAATAAAGTTAAAAGCATGCATCACGTTGGCCATGGGTTCGACAAACATAAATGGGAATCATGGTTAAGTCAGCCTCTATTTTCACCTAACCTACCAAAAGATTTAAGTAACCTGCTTTAGTAGCATATGACTTTTCCACCAAAAAATAGCATTTTTACCCTGCGTCATCATTTCTCAGGAGACCTGAACTAAAAAAAAAAGTAGCGAAGGGATATTTTATAACCATAAATATTTCAAAGGAATCGTTCCCATTTTTTTTATTGGCCTTTGTACTGGATATCTTATTCAGTAATGAGTAATAATTTACAGTAATTTACAGTCAAAGTTTAATTCATTTAAGTAGATCTGAATAAACAAACAGCCTATGCAACTCAAACTGTTTCTGTTTCTAGAAGTTTAGTTACTTTTTAGTGTCTTATCTAGCTGTATGTAGAGATGCCTTCTCAGATAGTTGCATTAGCTATAGTACTGCATGCAAGGTGTACTTGTATGCATGTATAGGTTTTATAAAATTGGGTCACACTTTTCTTTGCGGGGACACAAATATTGTAGTAGTACACTCTTACTTAAGGTATTAATTGACCAGAAACTAATTGTTAGTTGTGTACTGAGCCCATGTTCCTTCATCAGTAATCAATAATGACTATTCATGTATTGCATGCATGAACTATACTTTATAGTTCACGATTTGCACTTCAGTAGTAACTGGGTTACTAAGTTACTTTTACCAAAAATTGTAAACTGCTTTTAAAACAGTAACTCTAAACATTTTTTAAACAGTTATTGCTGTGGATATAAATAGCCATAATGTAAATAAACTCAAATAAGTTCACTTATAATATAATATAAACAAAGTAGGCATATGGGTATGTAGACTTTTAGTGTTGGGCTACATAGAGGTAAAGATACATGGTGTAAATGCTCAAAAATATCAGAATTACATTCAATACAGTATTGGTGTAACATTGCAAGTTTACAGTGAAACTTAACCTTACGTGCTTTGGAATCAGAAAGAATCACATGAAATTCTATGCTTGCACAGTGGATCTTGTGATCCCAAAACTCACCTTTCTTTCCATAGCAGATGATTTATGCAGAACGTACATGAACATATGTACAGGCATGAATTCATCATACACCCGAGGAAATGGGAAAACGAGAATAAACAAGTGCAGGGAAAGCAGAAGCTGAGAGCAGCTATTTTCAGCCATATGGCTGTTTTTATTTACACTTCTTTTCAGTGGAATTTCCTGTAACCTAATTTAATGTTCCTATACAATTCATGACAGGGAAAGCAAGTGTTTTATTTGTCATGCACTTTAGCTAAAGCTAGCTAATGTGCTGTGTGTTCCTCATCAAACATGAGAATATGGCAGACACCCTCCAGAAAAATTCAGGAAGCAGAGGCAGACTAAGGGGTGTAGGATTGTATTGGGGGGGGGTTCAGATGACTGGGTTGTGGGCTCAGTATGATACGCTTTAGGGTGCAAAGTCTCAAACAGAACCTCTGGATAGGACAGAGGTACAGCAGTGCATGACTGAGTGCAAATGCTTCATCAAGCTAAAACACAACACAACAGAATAGCTACCACCAAATACCTAGACAACCCTAAAAGGCAAAAATCATTAGCACCTTCAGCCCATTTTAAAGCTATAGATCAGTCAAATTAATCCAGTATCCAGATAAAAAGAAATGCACAATGACTGACCGTTCAGGCAATCTAACTTGCTTTTATAGCATTTTCACAGCTGAAGCACTAATTTTGAATTACTCACTTATAAACCAACCACTATTCAGAAGGGAGAAAAAGTTCTGGCACAGTGATGTTCCATAGATTCATGACTGTTATTTTTAATGACAAACCCAAGAGAGACGGGAAAGGGATGTAAAAAGCAGCCTGGATTTGTATTCCACAAGCGGCAAGTCATTTGACTCAATAAATTAATGCATCGGAACATGTCTGTAGTTTGATCTTTCCAACCCAAATAAAGAGCCCTTCCCCCACCACCTTCACTCCCCCCCCATGCCTTGACTTTCAAATGCCACTGATGTTCCAGTTCACATCAATTTGGGACCTATTAGCATTAAGCATGTAGGCAAAACTTCCACAGTATTAAACAACATGAGGACAGGAATCAAGCACCATTTCTCAGAGGCAGTAGGCAGCTGATATAAATGAAGGCAATCAGTCAAAGAATAAATATTAGCATATAAGAAAAGATCCACTTATTTATGCATGCAGGACTTATTTTGAATGTGGTTTAGGCACACCTCGCATAATTTCTCAAATGGACTCATTTCTATGACATTATATAAACCTAATGGTGAAAAACAGCACACACACTCACTATGTCTAAAAAAATCTGTTTTTTTTTTTAAAGAAAAATCACATTTGACAATACATATTTTTTTGTGACACAGCCGGTGATACCATGCTTGATGTATCTTGATTTTTTGCTTTACATCGTTAGAGGATAATTCAAGCTATACCAATGGTGCTGGATCCCTACTGATTTTTATACACTAGTTTGGAAAAAGCAAAACACCATGCATAATCCAGTGTTAGAGCGAAGAGATCTTTTATGCCGACCATAAAAGAAGAAACTTGATGAAGACAATCAAGCTGGCTCTGAGACGTTCTTACAGTTGTGTATAAAAAGAAGAGCTTCACTGTTAAGTTACCTACAAAGCGATCCTTAAATGATGTCCTGAGAGACGTTTATGGCACAGTTAGAAATGGCAAAGGTTAGCTTGTTATCCTAGTTCTGTCAGCTAGCTCAGTTAAAGTTTCTGTTGCTCAGCAACAGTGATTTCTTCACCGGTGGTTGTGAATTGCTATTCATCTTCTTATCAAAAGTGTATCTAATAAAAAGAAAAGTCATTTGGTTTTCATGTTGTGCTCTATATATTGTGATAAGCATATTATAAAAGCATTATGGCACCAAGTCTGTGTTCCACTGTGAGTACAGTTAGAGGTAAACTGCTTGACACAAAGACAAAACAGTTGCTCCTACCTGATGCATACAAGCACACTTATAATACATATATATAATACATACATATATTATTCAACATTGCACACTGCAAGAAACTAAAAACCAGACATCCTACTTCAGCACTTCAAGCATTTGTATAGAGATCTAAGTTTTTCTAATATAAAACAGGACTACCCCCTTAGGACTCAAAATTGGGCCAATAAATCTGACAACAATGAAAATGTAATGGGGATAAGATATATAACACAGTCTCTCCTGAAGACATATCTAAAAAATATTGTTTATTCAAGCAAAAACCAGGCCGTTTGCTGGGGAACTGAAACAGTGCCATCAGTTCTGGGACTCAAGTTAGAAAGTGACTGACTAAGGTTTAGGAATGTTTACAGCACTTCGGGACTGTAGAATTTCCCGTGAATGAGAATTCTAATTACCGCAAGCAAAATCATGCACCATGTTCCTTTGTTTCGAGAGACATCCCACGGGGTCTGTGCTTTGCATTTTACCCTTCGTCACTGTCAGTTTCCCACACTGCTTCGCTGTTCGTTGTCCTTTGTCTTGTACACCATTAAGCAGTACATGAGGATGCTAAGAACTTCCCCGGCGGATTAAATGGCATAGTGAGGACAGCGATGACTAGTCACTCAGCAAAGGAAACTGACTGCGGACAGCTGCTAATTTTGAATATTGTTTAGCTTATCGTAGCATCATTCTGGCAGCCTCTTCAAATCTTCTCTGATTTCATTATGTTGTTTACCTAATTTTCACATATTATATGCTGGCAACATTTCATGTAAAATACATCCAATACTAATGCGGTACGAAAGAAGAAATATTTACGCACTAAATCCCTGCCGACGACCTGTGTACTCATCTTGAATTTAAAGACATGTACTTCTCTGTCTAAATGGTTCTTGAAAGGGATTGATTAATCAATAGCTATTTGCTATTCTAAATTGCCAAGGAGGTCATTCTGAATAGCTGTAACGCATATATATTCAAAAACGAACACCATAAATGTGTTGTTAAATCAAAACGTGAGGAGGCACCTAGGAGCTTGACAGTTCAATAATTTAGAAAAAGTAATATTCAGTGGGCCTTATTGGGTTGTAGGCCAGCTCAGTGGATGGCACTGTGGGCTCACACCTCTACGGCTGTGTGTTTGACTCTGGCCTTAGCTCTGAATATGTGAAATTTCTACCTTCCCGTGTGGGCGTTTTTTTTTCTCTTCATTTTTCTTCTACCGCCCAAAAACATGCAGTTTAGGTGAATTGATTTCTCTAAATTGCCCATATTGTGCATCATGTGATAGACCTGCACCCCATTTCCCTTGTGATTAAGGTTTTCCCCATGCCTTCTGGGATGCAGACATGACCCTACATTGGATAAGCATTTCAGGTAAAGTGATGGACGGATATTCAATTGTGGTTTTTATTTATGTGTTTTTTCCATAATAACAGATGCAATTGGTCAGTAAATTAGATCCATATATCACAGGCAGCACTGGGAAATGTCTCGAAATATTTAGGCGCAAAAAATCAATATGGCAAGAATAAAAAAGAGACCAGAAAACAAAACATCAATTATAAAGTCACTGGAGTATGTAATTAGTATATACATGTAGATGCCACTTATGGTTTTATTTATTAATTTAGAAAGGTTATTGACAAAACAGAAGCATTAGTGGGTTTTTCAGGGTTACTTCCATATTCAGCTTTCTGGAAAAAAGACAAACTATTACTGTCCAAATAATGTAACGTAATCCTTGTATCTCCATTGTTTCAGGGACAAGGGAATTTGTGTTCATTCTTTTCTTGATAAATTCTGCAGGCAATTTAGCCTGGGCAGAAAAGAGCATAGTAATTTAGCATAGGGGATAGTCAGATCTACTCTTGTAAGAGGTGGCTTTGGATGGCTCCCAAAATACTCATGAATAATTCATGATAAGAGATAAATGTAGTATTAACCCTGTCATGGATAGTTTACATACTCATGCACAGTTGTGCATCATGTAAGAAACAGTGGGCAAGAAATGTTGTTCTGGGGAATGGTCTGAGAAGGTATGTGCTGCAATGAATTGTGTCACAATAAACTGTTAATGAATTAATTTAAAATGGTTAGAAACACTGCATAAATCTTTTTCATCAGTTGAGTTTTTTCACCTCCCTTTATATGTCTATGATGGATTGTATCCAAATTAATGGATGTCTCCCTGAACTCTTCATAAACTTGTTTGTTACAAAATAAGGAGAACAGGTCCAAGTGCAGAAGCAGCAAGTTTATTTTCACAAACACGACCACAGTTCAGAAACAGGCAATGAGTCCAAAGGCCAGCAAAACTACTGCCATAGCTCAGGCTGGGCCACTGGAACCCAATTTGTCCAAATTGGATTTTGAAGCACATAGCAGAGCCTCCATTCCAGCCTCTCATGAGCGATAGAAGAAACACACTACTAACTATGTAAGAGAGCAAGCCAGCATCAGGACAGATGTTCATCCAAGATTTGTCTAGTTAACAGGCTATTGCAGGTAGGCAGCTAGAAAACATCCATTCTGGACAGTGGTCATGCAGTCTATTTCCAGCTGTTCAATTTCAAGTGAAAGGGGGGTGCAGTAATGGACTGAAGCGTCAACATCATCCAATATCTGCCAACACAAACATCTCAGCTATGGCAGCTGATGGAGAAAACCTGGGCCATTCAAACATCTCTTGAAGTTGACAGTGATTAATACTCATTGTTGACACACCAGAGCACACACTGCACAACAACAAAATGTGTCCTCTTCATTTAGCCCATATGTGACATTGTGACATAGCAGTGGGCAGCTAATTCACCACCCGGGGAGCAGTGCTTGGGGGGGGGGGGGGGGGGGGAACTTTTCTCGGGGTACCCCAGAAGGGATTCAAACCAGCAAGCACGCACCCCCAAGACTTAAACAACCCTCCCCCCTTTTGGGCCCCCCCCATTGTCCTTCTGCTGGTGACCTTTGAATTGCAGCCCTTGATGGAAGACATACGATTTCACCAGATTATTGGCATTGAGTTCCATTAAAACTGCTCCAACAGGTAGGTCAACCTGTATTTTTCCAGGTACGGAGACAATGCCTGCAACTGCATCATCTCACTCGGACGCAGCCTTCCTTAGCGACTAAAGATGAAGAGTTTCCAAAGAGCGTGACCAGCTTGAACCACCACTTCAAGAAAACCAGCCCTGGAATTCCTTATAGAGGGTGTCCGTGAATGATTTACTGCTCATAGGTCCTAACATCAACAACAGTCTCATAGTGACGCTCATGAGGTTCAGTACATTAAGCACTCAGCACACCTTTCACTGCTTTCTGGCGAAAGACTTTCTCCGGTACCCGTGTTATCAAAACAACGATCTTACTGTACCTGTGGCACGTTTCGGAAAAGTCATCCCGGCTCTGCTACTACTGTTTATAGTTTGCAAAGAGTGGGTGACGAAAGAGAGGCGGACTTCGGCAGTGACACCTGAAGGTTCTTAGAGTGTGAGTTTAATGCCGACGATGCGTTAACGCTTCTCATAACTGGAGCAGAAGCAATCGGCGTTTTATGGCTTCCCTCCTCAGCTGCATAAAATCAGCCTCAGACCGAGCTGCAGCCATAAAGGCATTGTTCTGAGACACGGGAATGGACACTTTCATGTATTAAGTGACGGGTAAAGTCCTTTGCACGTGAAGGAGTAAATGGTCTTAATGACCCTCAGGGATTCCTCGCTGGAGTCGCCATCCATGGCAGGGCGCTAATCATGCAGCCCTCCGTATGAAGCGGGCAGAGCAGTGGGACCCATTGCTCGCAGTTTCTATGGAGGCTGAGCTTCCTGATAACAGAAAATGGGTACAAATAAAGGGAACATAATTAGGGGTACCAATGTACCAATGTGGTGTCAAGGATAACCTCTAAACCAATATTAATCCAGATTTAAGGGCCAGAGCAATAATGACATTTTAAAACGCGGAGGTTTCTTGAAAATTGCTTGACATGCCCTAAAAATCTTTTTGTTTGACTTAGAAATGAGTGAACCCTCCAAAGTGAATTGCATTCATCACAACAGATTCCACGGAGGCCCAGCAGATGCAGAATCAAGTCATTTGAGCATTTGAGCTGTATCAAACATAATGTTCTGATGAATATACAGAAGGAAGACACTGTACACCTTTTTGCAGGCAATATGATAATGCAGAGTTTAATTAAACAGTTTATCCAGTTTAGCTTAATGTAAACAAGTCTTTTGAGGATTTCTTGTTTTGTCTGGTGTGACTGACTGTGTAGTAAGAATGGTGCTTTTGAAGCATGATTATTATGCAGCTGTAACATTTTATAGTGAGCAGTATTCACCCTCAGATACAGAAAAAGGCAGAGCCTTTATTGCCTTTCTGAGTATTTCTGAGTCAAATGTTGTCTTGGGTGGTTTCTGATCAGTGGCTGTTTTCTGATTTTCATTCTCCACCTGTACCCTGGCCGGGATATTACATCTGGTCTGCTCAGACTGATGTTTACCATGCCTGTCTCAGACTATTAAAACTCCTGTTCCCTGTTCTTACTGACCTTGCTTCTTGGTCGCTATGCCTGCTGATTTCTTCGCCAAGTCCTCCTGTGGCCTCGCCCTTGGACCCTTGTTCCTTATGATTTGAGATTTTTGCTCCCCTTGCCTGGATACCATTTCATAGAAAGCCCCTTTGCTTCCTTCACTCTGGGGGTCTATTCCAAACGCAGTCCTTTCCCCACCGGGATTCATTCCTCGGCCTCTTTTATTCTGCAGCTACGTCCTGGTAGTTTTTAAGCACTTTGAGGCTCATCCAACAGGAATAGACTGCCACTAAAGGCAAAAAGGGTACAGCAATGCTCATAGGAGAAGTCATACAAGCATTTAGACTCACCACCCATAGTATGCAAAAAACAATGTACAGACATGCAGTTAAACAATTTGATTTCTCTAAATTGCCTAGAGGGTGTGACCTTCTTTCAGTGTGCAGCCTTAACTGACTCCCTGCACTGTCTAGGTTAAGGTCCAGGGTCCCTGTAACTGTATACCGAATAAGCAGTTGGAAGATGGAGAGGTGCATTTTAAATTAGATGGTCTGCTGTTGATTAGATGTATCTGGCCCGAAATATACAATGTCACGCGTGTCATATTTATGGCCTTTCGTGTGCTATTTGTAATTGCAAAGACTAGATCTAACCACTCATCAGTAGAATGACGTCTGAGATTTAGATCCAGATCCAAGCAGTGGTGAGCGGGGCTCTGGATCAGTGATCAGCATGGTTTCTTTAGACTGCTCACTGAAATATGCATGTTCTCCCTTTGCACGTTTCTGCATCCTATCCAAAGACTAACTGGTAAGGCTAATTGGGTATGTCTACATTTCCTGTGTGTATGTAGCTTCTGATGGACTGGCATGCTGTCCGGGGTGTACCTCACTCCTGTGCTGCCTGGGATAGGCTCCAACCCTCCCCAAATCGTGACCAGGATAAGTGGTTGGAAGATGGATGGATGACAACAGCAATTATTCTGGTATGCAGCTGTCAGAATACATAATTTTCATGTTTTTATTTGTCTTTCTGCTTGTTTTTCTCACGCTCAGCATGATGGAACTCATTCACCAAAAAGACGTAATTAAGAAATGCCACAGCGTGGTAAATTATTTCTGAAAACTAATTCTTATTCTCTGCCTGTAGAGTTCTCCATTCCTGTAAATTCCAATTAAATATGAATCTGTGTTAGTTGTAGGAAATCGGGTTAACCGTTTGCAGAAATCTGAGCAGAGAAAGTATCAACAACATAAGCGTTTCGTGTCTATGGATTTAGTGGAAAATATTTGATAAAAATACATGAACGTATAAAACTGATTAAATTAATGCTAAGCAATCGAACTAGAATAAAAAAAAATAATTTAATAGCTGCAAGTTTTGTAGATTTGTATTGCCCCTCAGGTTAGCGTGACAACAAGTTGGAGTGTTGTTTGAAGCCTTACTGGGGGTTGAGAGTATTTTATACATTGTTAGTTCACATTATATTTGTCAATTTACAAATTCAGCTAGATTTCAGTCAGCATTTGCTAAATTACTTCAGGACAGGGGCGTTTCTAGGATTTTCATTTCAGGGGGGCTCAGCCCCCATAGATGTTTAACACATTTGGCTTGTTCAGAA
>JAODKM010000016.1:12367385-12377512 GCA_026780845.1 Petrocephalus sullivani | reverse complement strand
ATGACTAAAACTAAAATTGCATTTTAGTTAAAAGACTATGACTAAAACTAAATTGAAATCTGCTGTCAAAATTAACATTGCTCCATACTGTCTTTTTGTCTCTCTAGCAGAGCAGAGGCAGACGTTCTGCATTGATATTTTAAAAATCCACTCTATTGCTGCACAAAAAAATTGTCAAATGCAAGTAACAGGATTTCAGATAGAATATAAAAACAGGGTATATAGAAACAATAGAGAAGGGAAATTGGAAGTTAGTTTACGGGACGGAAGCTGGACGTCGTCGCGGCCATGCACCGTCTGCGACGTCGGCACTGTTCCGTCGGCACTCTTGGCCTTTCTTTCTCCGTTTTAATGAAGCACAGTATGCCTTCCCAGCCAGCCTAGCATTAGCAGCTGGACAAAATTCACCGCAACCACTGCTGTTTGCAATTAGCTGCTCATTACGAAGTCAGCTTTATCACTCCATAGTCTCTAATGAGTCACCTAACAAATGAGTTTCCATAATGGCATTGCTAATAAACTCAACAATTTGTAATGGTTTGTACAGCAATGTAGTGGGTATGCAACAGAAATACTTGCATGCAATTACTCATGAAAAATAGTGTCTGTTTTGTGATCCAAAAAATAGTTCTGGGTGTGAATCCTATAACACATTTCTTTAAAAAAATCTACAGAATTTCTAATTTATTGAAAGTAAATTACATATACTGCATAATGCAACAAAAATGTATTTGATTTTGACATTCTTCAACTGAGTTATATGGCAGCATATTGTTACCACCATGACAAAAAATAGAATTTTCATAAGATTCCTTATAACGAGAAAGTGAATTACTAGTTAAAAACTATATGGATATCTTAGAATAATTCTGCCCTGTGAGCTGTTGTGTTATTGTTATGATGATATATAACATCCCTCGATAAACTTAACTACAGTCTCATTTCAACTGTGGCTTTAAAGATATTCAATCTCTCAGTGCAGTTTTGTGTTTCCTATTTCCTAGTTTTAAAAATTTACTATGGACTGAAGCACATTTAGAAATGTAATAATTGTTATAATATACCGTGAACCATAAATTCCCAAAATGGCTCTGTATGATAAGCACTGCTGCCTGGACAATGTATCATGTAAAGAGCTGTATTATTAGAATAAATTTGACACTGAGCAACTATTTTTTGATAATTGCAGCTACTGTAATTTACATACACTGAATAATACTGAAGTGCTAATTACTGGCAGGCAGAATAATGATACTCTTCTGGACTTTACCTCAGTCCTTTCCAAACCACACTTCCCTGAAAGCATCGGATATCCAGCTATTTGTTGTGCTGTTTCATATCCCGGGCGCTGGGCTGACAGTTCCAATCGAAAATGGAACTCATCATATGGGAGCCAGTGGTAAAATGGAAAGTCAAAAGGGACATCAATCAACTGAGTGTGGTGTCCTGTGGTTGAGTGATCATCCATCATCGATCTGTGTACACGAGCGTAAGGGGAACATCCCATAACAACCGAGAGTCAGGCCTCTTAATGTTTTGGGTGCAGGTTTTAAATAAACACACTTGACAGCAAGACAGGTTGCCCATTTGGAGTGTCTGAAATGGGAGAGGAGGCTCCTCCACTTGTCTCTGGCCTTGTAATGCTAAATCTAGCATTGGTGTTGCCATATATATATATATATATATATATATATATACACACACACACATACACATACACACACACACACATACTGAACTGATTGAGTTATATAGAATTCCTGCCTCTGCTGATCATGTCCTTGTTCGCTCTTACTAGATGGAACGTTTACTAAAATTACATATTTTAATCAAAATCTGAGTAATTCAGACTTCTAAAAATTTTGTTCATGTAATGAGATGTAAGCACTGCTTAATACAAAATAAATGTTAAAATCCCTCTGACTCACCTTTAAAATGTAAATAGGCTTGCAATGCTTTTTCTACATCTCGTGGCTAAAGGCTGTTTGGCATTTTGACAGATAGTAGATTCTGGAACGATTCACTAGACATTTATAGAAAGGTCAGCCAGTTTTGTCTATTGACAATTTGCGAAAGTCTCACAGGATTGACTTTTCGTTAATGTGCGTGACAATGGTAACACGGTACAAGGTGAGGGTAATGACAGAGTTCATGTTTCTGACTATTTCACTTCTTTTTATTCCATCACCAAAAAAAAGAAAGACAACCCTCACATCTCTGTCCTTTCGTGTCTTCTAGGCTGTATTTTGACATGTAATTAAATAAGTCTTGGGTGGTGAAGGTCGGGGGGGTTATCGCAGTATGTAGAAAATACGGAAGGAATAAGGGATTAAGCGTAACAGAATTCACGGTAGGTGGGATTAGAAACTGTAAGAGAAATGATTACTGTTGGTAACACTGTATTTATGGGGGGCCATAGGAGCCAATAGAGCAATAACTACCAATAATGTAATAACATGCCAATAACGTAGTAAATGTGCCTGTTTTCAACGTAATTAAAGGCAATTATGTAACAACTGCCCAATAATGTATTAACTTATTACACTGTCAGCAAAAAAAATATGTAATTGGCCAATTATTAGATTATTAACTTTTATTACATCAAGCATGGACACAGATAATGTAGTAGTACACTCTTACATGATGTATTGTTTTACCAGAAATTACTAATTAGGTACTGATGTCCATGTTCCTTCATCATTAATCAGTCATGATGGTTCATGTATTTCATGCATGAAATATATTTGTTCACCATTTGTACTTGAGTAGTAACTGAGTTACTAAGTTATTTGTATCTATGGTGGCCATGAAAGCCCAAAACACATAAAAAAAATGTAATGCAAAGAGATTCTCTAACTGAATACTGTGCAACCTTGTTCAGCGGGTTGAATACTGCCCCCTGTGGCACGGAGTACTTCTGTTTTGCAAACCCCAACATATTAAGAGAATGTAAAACATTAAGAAAACACGTCACTACATTAAGAGAACGTAACACATTAAGAAAACATGTCACCACATTAAGAGAACACAATACATTTTAAAATTAAATTTGTTTAATTTTTTTGCGTTGTCTTTGTTTTTGTCTTTTTAATGCTTTTGTGTTGTGTGAATGTTGATGTGTTCTGGGCTTTTATCTTTGCTGTAACTGACTTTTTCCTCATAAGAGAAAATGTGGCTAATTATTTTCTTGAAAGAATATCAACAGCAAAAAGCCAAATGCAGTCAATTAACACTCAGCACGTGGATTTAACAGCGATTAAATAATCCTGTTAGTTTACAGTTAACTCTGTTACTTCTAAGAGATATGCTACTCCCAGATCCCAGAGAACACAGCCAGGAGATGACTCAATCAATGCCCTCTATCACAAATCGTACCACAAGCTGAAAACCCAATCAAGAGTGATAGACAGCCTTCAACCATTGATCATTTGAAGAGATTTCCCCTCCGACAAAGAAATGAGCTCAAGAAAGCCTGAAAATCTAACACCGCTAAAGCAGCGGATAATGTGACAGGACCCGTACTTGCACGGAGACAGTGATCGATTCAATCAATCCACGCAGCGTTGGGCTGCTGAAATACAGCTGTGAGGGGGGGTAAGCCTTAATGGAAATGTTCATTCATAATCGGCCTCAAAACCCATGAGTATTAACCAAACCAATGTCAGACTTAAAAGTGTTAAGAAATATTTTGTAGACAGGAAAATAAACTGCACCTACAATGTTTCAGTTAATGGCTGAATGACCATAAGAGCTGGCTAGTCCGCCATTATAGCGATGTCATGGGGCGATGCGGAGAATCTCTCAAGCCCACGCCATCTGAGAAAAGATCAGTTTGTCTGGGGGGGAGGGGGAAACTAGACTTTCACAGTGTGCTTCTACAGGTTGATATTCATGAAGTATGAATATAAATGTGGATTTTGGTGTCATTTTCTTTGTTTGCACATACTGTAGAGCATATACCAGTCTTCTGATTTTTGTCTTACCTTAATAACTGCCAAGACTCTCACATTTCTGCATACAATATTAAAATTTCCTTTTTTTCCTGACATAAAACATTTGAATTGCCATTCTCAGAACCTAGCCCCCATAAATGCTAAGATACTGGTATCGCAGAGGTACCAGTGCCACTATCTTGCTGCTGAAGAGGTCACCTTCTGAAACACCCCCTCAGCATTGAAAAACCCTTCAATTGCCACCCGCGAGTGCAGGACACAACCTCTTTCACAAAAAAAAAACAAAACAATAAATGCACCAGGCAACAACTATGCTTTACCAAACACCTTTGCCTTTCCGAAAAATGGCACAGTAAAGTAAATCCAAAAAAGGGATTCTTTCAAGTTCATTTAAAGGTTTCTTTAAAGGAGCCAGCAACAAGCTGTGGGAGGACAGTGTCAAGTAATGGTTTGTCACAGCAGCTGAGTACAGACTGCTGCTCACTGAGTACGGCATGGTACGGCATGCTAATCTCTTCAATGGGTGTAGTAATAAACTTATTTCCTAATGTAACTATGTCATCCAGTCAGTTTTACTGTCACTTTGCTACATTTCTACTACCATTTTTCCGCTCGGGGTGAAATGTTGGCTTAAAGTTACATATTTAATGATACAGAAAGACGAGATGCACAGGAGTCGTGGTTCCTTCAGGTCAATGACCTGGCCGATTTTGTTATCTTTTTCTTATCGGCACAAAATCAGGATAGAAGAAAGAATGCATAAATAAAACATAATAATTGTTGCAATTACTTCAGTTCTAACAAAACGTGTAAACTGAAGACTACAGAAAGGTAATTTAACATTTGAAAATAAAACCTTGCAACTGGGGACATTCTGTGACTTGAAATGGTTAAACTAAAATGGCTCAGGCCACGTTATTATTATTATTATTTTAAACAGCCCCACTGTCCTCCTTGGAAAGATGACTCCTGGCATGGACACAAACAGGTCCCTTTTATAGAGTCTCCATGCACTGGGCCGCAGCCCGTGCACCAGGACCAGCTGTGACCATCTGGTGGGCCCCATCGAGTCCCAACCACCCGGACACTCATCAAAAACAGTTCATCTAACTCATACCCTGCCAGTGCTGGGTCTGAGTCCATAACAAACAGATGTACCCGCCCAAAAGGGTAATCTGTTCACTAAAGCCAGGTCTATCTGCATAAAATGAATTCAATTTGGAGAATAAAACCTTCTATTTTTGTCCTTGTTAAAGCTATTGGCCAGCCAACTCTATCCCCGGGGAAATATGTTATGCCTAAGTACAGAAAATACACATGGCCAATTATCTATTTAAAATAATCACCCTATGAAAACCCAATAATCAACTCAAATCCCTTAGGCTGTAACGCTATGGAGCACAGAGCGCTATGAATTTGAGTGTAAAACGGAAACTTGCAGAGGTCTGCATGCTTTCCATTTAGCAAGTTACAGTAAGAGGAAAATAAATGCAAATATATGTGTACCTGAAATAATCTGCTAAATAACACCGGAGGAAATGAAAGGCGAATCATTCCTGCGTAGACAAGCATTATGTGAGAACTAAGAGAGAAGAAACACCAACCAATTTCTGAGGGATACTACTCCTTCCCTAGAATGTCGGTGTACTGTACGTGCGAGCCGGAAAGGCGAAGGGCAAACAACAGACAAACAGTGCCACAGGAAAAGAGACGGCTTGTGAAACAGCAGAAGACGAAGCAAACCCTTCAACAATGTAACTGAAGGAAGCTAGCTACTAGCCCATTAAATGCCACAAGCTATCAGCCTGCCCGACCCACTCCCACACGCACACACCTGAACTGTGAACTGACTTCTGCTTTGTACTTTACACGTCAGTCTTATATGCTGTTACACACAGGTACACACCGATGATACATGTACTTACGTACTGTCTCAGAGATTCTGTTTTTATAGACTGACTGACTTATATTGCACACCTGCTTATCATATGCACTTATAGCACAAATAATTGCATTCCATTATGCATCTATTTGTCTTCTACTTTGGATACTGGGGCAACATTTGCACAATTTCTGAATACAGCCGAGATGACGATAAATTTTACTTTGACTTTTAAAAAATATGGGAGCGAATCGGCACCTACCTTTGTCGCTAAAGTCGTCAACAAGGATGATCTCAGCAATGAGGTGGTCGGGCGTCTGGCGAGTTATGCTGTGTATTGTCCTTAGAAGGGAAGACCAGCCCTCATTGTGAAAGGGAATGATGATGCTGGTGTTGGGTAGTTTTTCCAAATACAGCTTCTGCTTGCAACTGTAAGGAAGACATCAGCTTACGAATGCTACCATCAGTAGCAGAGCTCACAAATAGCTGTATTACATGTGATTAGAAACAGAACCAAAAAAAGGCTCAAATGTCTATGTCAACGGTTATGTTTATGATACAATTAATAAATGATAAATTACACAATACTACAGATATTTACATATAATTAACTATATATTAGTGTTTCAATATAAATCAAACGTGTCCCTTTTGCTTTGGCAAACGCTCATTGCTTTTTGATACATTCATTAAAAAAGCAAAGCGAACGCTTCATCGTTATTGTTAGCTGTCAAAATACTGAGAACACAGACACTGATCCGATAAAACGTGTTCATTTAGAAACAAATATTAACACTAAATTGAAGTGACATTTCTACATTGCCCATAGTGTCCTGTGATGGACTTGTAGCTCATACAACATGCTCCTCGCCTCAAGCTCGCTGGTTCTGGAGGTGAGCTCCAAGCTCTTGGCAGCTCTATACTTGATAAGCAAGGATGACTTTGGATAAATGGATAAACGGGGATGGATCTTAATACTGAATTATGAGTAAGACTGTAAATGGAGAACAATGAGAAAATTAATTTGAAATGAGAGCAGCTGAATGATGTGTTTAGGGTTTCTGGTGGGTCTCTCCTCATGCGTACAGATTGCATGTTCTTCCCGCATCTCTGTGGTTCTGCCGTGTGTATTTCTCCTACATCCTAAAGACATACTTGGTGTTTCTCAATAAGCATACTTGACCGTATTTATATTCTCACGTAGCTATTTGACGTCATCTTCCATTTCCGAAGTACATTTCCTATGCTGGAGAACAGAAGTATGGCAGACACTATAAATCCCTCAATGTCATTCTTTCCCACCCCAAATATCAAGGATACATTGGTTGCATCCTTGCTAACGAGAGCAATCCCATGATTCATTGCGTCCCAAGTTCATTCGTGGGAGGCGAGTTAGCAACAACGCTCTTGCCAGAAACAGGTACGGTTGCATTCTTGGAATTCAGAAACACATAGTTTAGGGAAACTGCCATCTCTGATGGTCCCGAGTATATGTCTGCCTTGGTGAATTGTCAGACATATCCTGAGATGGGCTTCAGAATTGAGTGTAATTCCAGTACTGAATAAGATATTGACTAAAATATATAGAGGATTTGAGTTCTCCTCAAAATTACACACACTTTATTATTGCATCCGGTACAGCAAGCCAGCTAAATTACACTTTCTTATTGATACTTCTTTGAAAAACATTCCAGAATACCAAGCCATCCATCATCCTTAACCGCTGATCCAGTCATGTGTCTGGGTCATTGTAAGATATGTTTTGGTAGTTCTAAAATGAAGTAGTACTTGTTAATGAAGAATCATGTATTTCTGCTTTAAATCCTCTAACAAGTCTCTCTCTCCCACAATCTCCCTCTAATGTGTGATTAGCAGCTCTGGGAGTAGAGTAAACTAGAGCACTCTAATTTGTCTATTATAGCAATCTGTTCTCTTAGACAATGAATACATCAGAGATGTGCTAGAGATATTTGAATCTGTCATTGAAAAATCTATTACGTCGTTTTTTATTAAGTCGTTTTTTTTATAATAGCTCGATGCAAGAGAACTTTTCAAAGCAACCTCCTCACACAGAACTACTGTCTAAGCAAGAGTAACCAAGTGCCAGTATATCAACATCCAAATTCTTTGAAATGTGATTCATTTCCATTCAGTCTTACGCATAAACAAATGTTTATCCTTTCCAGAGGTCAGTAATCCAGGTACAAAGAGTAAAAATCCAGACCAGGATTTTGATTCAACCAACCAGTTGAGCACTCTTTGACTGAGACTCTTAATGCTCAATTGGTTGGTTGAAAGAAAATCCTGGTCTGTATTTTTACTCTTTGGACCTGTATTAGCTACCTCTGCTCCTTTCATAATTTTACATTTGAAAATTGTACAAAAAAAATGAAAACTAACTTTTTTTATAAAAAGCACAAGATCATAGGAACATATGGTGCTTTGACATTTAAAATGTATGTAATTATTAGTTTAATCATAGTTTTTACTGAGTTGTAACAAAAATGTAGTACTGTCAACTTACTTTGGATGCCGTATGTCTGGGAGAGAGCGATCCAAGGCAATATTGTCACTGACGTAGATGTTGAAGCCGTTTTCTTTGTATGCTGAGTCGTCCCATTCGTCCTCACTCAGAGGGTAGGGCTTCCCCTGCTCTCCTTTACCTTTAAGGATCACGGGAAAACAGAAACGGTAGCATTTTATAATTAATACCCTACATTCTAATAATCAAATGTAGGCTAATCAAGGTCATCCACATTTAGAAAAAGCATTTTTGCAGTTTCCTGGAAAAAAAAAATGCAAGGTGGCATGGAGACTCAGTGGGTAGTGCTGTTTCCTGACATTTCCGGGGTTGGAAGTCCAAATCCTTCTTCTACCCTGTGCGTGGGTCATTTACATTATACAGAAGTATGAATAATTATCGAGTTAGGTGAACTGGTGCCTCCAAAATGGCCTTTATATCTTTGTGTGTGGGTGTGTGTGCCCTGTAATGGACTGGCTCTTCATCCAAGGTGCATCCCTGCCATGTGTCCTGTGCTGCCTGGGATGGGCTCCAGGCTGCTGGATAAGTAGTTGGAAGATGGCTGGGTAAAAGAAATAAAATAAAAAAACAACAACAACAATAGTATCACAATATATCATGTGAAATTAAAGGCTTTCCAAACGTACTACGGAAAGTAGTCAATGACTTAATCCCTCTATATTTCATATGGTTGTGTTTACATCACCATTTTGTTTTAGTTATTTACTGTATGTGAAATTAATACATATAACACATTTTACACTATTCAGACATTTTCAGTAATTGGTCGCCATTTCTCTGTGCCCTTCTGGAATTGGTGAGAGTCATTTAATCTCATCTTCTCACCACATCTCTTGGTGAGGGTCAGGGTGGCAGCCTGCCAAGCAGGACAGGCCAGACCTCTTTTTCCAAGGCCATATAGATTCTAGTTCTTTATAGGAGATCCGTAGATGTTCCCAATCCAGCTGGGAATTTTGACTCCTCTGGTGTGACCTGTGTCACCTCCAGAACCTGCCCCCAGTGAGATATACTGTATGTGTGACACATTTCTTAGGAGCTGACCAGGTTACATCCTTGTACAGTAGGATGCTCCTCTCAATCTGAAGGAGTAGCCTCTCTGTTTTGATGTCCCACCATGTCCTGAAAACCAACCCTATGGAGAAACCTAATTTTGGCAGCTAGTACTTGAAGTGTTGTTCTTTTGGTCATTATCCACAATTCATAGCTAAGCGAGGGTAGGAACAGATTGAACAGTAATCTGTGAGCTTCATTTTACGACCCCTTTTTGACCACCATGGATCTCTTTTTTGCCCCCAAAACAGCAGTCATGAACCAATCTGCCTGTCAGTGTCACTTTCCTTCTTACCCTTACTCATAAACAAAATCCCCTAATTTACTTAAACTCCTTCACTAAGGGCAGACTCTTGCCCTCCCCTTAAAGGAGTAATCCATACTTTTCCATAACCTTGGATTTTGAGCTAGTTATTCTTATCCTCACTGCTTCACACTAGGCACAACATCACTCAAGTGCATGGAGGATTGGGCCTAAGCATAATAGCCATGTTGCCACTTTGTAGGCTTACACAGCTAGGCTGAGAAGTGAAATCCCCCTCTAACTGGAACACACAATCTAGTCCCCCTTCTTAAAAATTTGGACCATCACCCTGTTTACCAGTACAGAGATAATTCACATGTCTCCAACATCTAATGTTTCAGCATGTTATTTCATCATTGGGGTGTTGTGCGACTGTGCAGGTTAGCACTCTGTGCC
>JAODKM010000016.1:12349826-12365480 GCA_026780845.1 Petrocephalus sullivani | reverse complement strand
ATCAGTTGAGCATAAAGAGTCACAGTCACAGAGTGCTCAACTAGTTGGCTGAAACAAAATCCTGGTCTGGATTTTTAGCTTCTGGATTTTTACTTTCTGGACCTGAAATTGACACCTCTGTTTATTAGACATTTGGGGGAACATCCTTTCAGAAAACAAGGTAACTCCAAGTGGGCACAGCTATAATTATGACTAATAACTTCCTAGGTCTCTACTTATCCACTCTCGGAAAACTAAAAGAGTTAACACAGCAATTGTTATAACCAGGCTGGCTTTCATAACTTGGTTAACCAAGTTACCACATACTCTGCTCGCATATCTGCATTGCTGATATTGCAGTCTATTGCAGTCTAGTAGCCAGGTGAACATAAGAATTCTTTTCTGTCCTGCCTGCCCTACAATTCACCATGTCATCTATGTACAGCTTGAATAATCAACAGTCTCCATCAAGGTCTACCAGGAACCTAATGGTATTGATAGATGGCCAAGTTATTTTGCTGACCACATAGAATATCCCCCTGGTCCTGTACTTTCATTCTGTATAACATCAGGAAGATCAGGCCTTATGTCAGAGTATGCAGCTGAGCTTCTAATCCACACACTTATCTCATGACTAGAGTAATGAAACTCCTTACTGACAGGGCTACTAGCTTGCACTGTCAAACCACTGCAGATGATTATAAATGCACTGATATGTTTGGTATTCAAATATGCAAAATGCTCTCATGTTACGCCTCTTTGTCTCTCTTCATTAGCATCAAGTTCAAGTCCTCAGCTTTCAGTGCTGTTAACAGAACAGTACCCATCGCCAACAAAGAGCAGAAGCTTTGATCTTTGATCAGGAAGCCAACACCACCGGAAAATCCGTGCACCACATAGGACGTCTCACTCTAGATGTTTCTCGCGTATGGTTCCTCCATAGTACTAATTCTGATTACTATTTACGTTTGGTCATCAGAATTAGTAATGTCAACTGGTCTTCCACCCACTGACCACCTCTGTCTTCATCTATGATCCAATAGCTGGTCTTTTGTGTATCTTGCTCTTATATTTGCCACTTGTCTTTGATTTGAATAGCTCTCTTCTTGCTATGCTTAAAACATTCTGTGTAGCTCTTTCTCTGCTGCCAAATTATTGGTCATCTATTGGATGCTCAGCCTAGCTAAACTTCTATCTGGTTGGCTCCCTGACTCACTTAAAATACACTTAATACAAAAGTCTGCTAAACAGATGTAAGGCCTCCAACCAATCACAGCCCTGCACCATTATTCTCCCTCCCACTGGCTCAAAGTGTTTACAATGTAGCATATTCTTTGATATAATTACATGCACTGCTATTTTATGAAACTAAAGAAAACACCACAAACATTGTGCTGTAGTAGTTATGTCTGGTGTCTGGAGAAATGTTGCCTGATCTAGGCTTTTATTAGGAAGAACACTATATGTAAAATGTCAAAATATGGTTAAGAAAGTCAGCTCAACGTCTTTAGCATAAAAAATTACACAATCTGTGCTTTCTCCTTTCAGGGCTCCTTTGGATTCTACGAGTACACCTGATCCTGCCATGTTCCAGTAAAGCCACACGCAGGAGCGTACATCCAAGCATTAGTGCTTAATTTGTAAATCAGGAGGTGCTGGAATGTGAAAGGGATATGAATGTGGGGGGTGGGTGGGTCCCGGAAGGCATACAAAACACGTGTACTTTTAAGAATAAATCTAAACTAAAGGATGTGAAGTTGCGTGAAAATTGCTCTGTAAATTAAACTACATACATAGTTTTTATTTCATGTTTTTGTTTTTTTAACCAGAGAACTGCCAGATCTGTGCAAATAGGTGCCTGAGCACAGACAGTCAAAAACAAACAGGTCCTGGTTACACATTCCGGCACGATCTGGTATAATTTAGCACTGGCTAACGTCTAACTGTTAAAGACATCACTGACGTGACCTAATGAAATTAAATTATACCACAGTTTTACATGTTTCACCAATTGCACTGTGTCTCGGAAATGGTTTCTAGATAACCTCTACACAAGACGAAAGCTATTACCCAGACTTAAATTTACCATATTGGCTCAATGGCTGAATTATTGGCTAACCCCAGGCAATATGCATTACTGCCACCACGCTGATATATCGCCCACCATAAATCAGCGCGGGGGTACAGCCAGTGTAAGGAAAGCATTTTGTCGCTCCAAAGCTGCCTATCAAAAGAATGAAATGGATTGGCTGCTGCTCCACTTATCTGTATTTCAACAAGTGCTGCGTGCAAAATTAACAATTCTGGCATGTTGTCTATTTCCCACCTCCAGACAAATTGGCCTTAAATCCGCATACTCCCGCTTCTCGTAAGTGACCTTTTATGACGTAATGTCCGCCTACATGCACATAGATTTTTTTATAGTGTGCCACAAATTTCCACATCTTACTGCATATTAAAAAGTTTGCTTGCTTCGTCCTTCACGTCTTCTTCCTCATCTGCTCATAATGACCTGAACCACAGGTGAGACAATGACTGTGGAGCTTCTGCTCAGATTAAGGCATTGACCTCAGCCGGAGCTGAGAACCCCACCCCCTCCCGCTGCTTTCATTATGTACTTCTCCTGTCCCACCCCCAAATAAATCCCCACTCTCTCCCCCCATCTTAGTGCAATGACTCTGATCACCAGCCTGCCCATAGAAGGTGTAGCCTTCCACATGTTTTCACTTTTATTTAGAGGAATCATCTGTCCTTTTCTAGCAGCTTTAGCTAATCCATCAATCCATTTTCTGTACCTCCCTGTCCTATTTAGAGTTGTGTGGGTCCAAAGCCCATCCCGAAAGCTACAGATGCAAGACACGGAATAATCCAGGGTGGGCCACCAACCCATCACAGGTCACAGACACCATTTATGCACAAATTCACACCTATGGACAATTTGGTAACTCCATTTCACCTTTTGGACTGTGCGAGTACCCGGAGGAAACCCCATGATGACACAGGGAGAACATGCAAACTCCATACATATGGAGCCATGGCAGAGACTCAAGTCCTGGTCCCAGAGGTGACGCAACAATGCTAACCACTGCACCACCATGCTGAACCTCCCTCCCTCCCTCTATCTCTCCACCCATCCAATTATTGAAGAAATAGATGAATACATCTGCTTTCATTTCATCATTCCATTTCATTGCTTATCCAGTACAAGTTTCCAGGAAGCACAAGGGACAGGATATGAAAACACACAGAAGTGGATGTTAGGTCATCCCAACGCTCAGGCACATATACACTCATTCACTCACGCAATCACACACTAAGAGTAACTGGCAGACAGTATTTGTTTAACTGCGATGTCTTTGGACTGCCGGCGAATACCAGAGTATTAGCAGCCAACCCACTCGGCCTGTGAAGGACACATTTCACACATACAGAACATGGATAAGATTTGAACCCCCAACCAATGAGGTGCGAGCCAGCATGCAATACCAAACAGCATCCATTCCATCCATTTGCAAAAAAAATAAATCAGAGAAGTTTCTTATTCTGTATATAACTTCTTTTTATGATTAATATTTTTAGAAGTCTTCTAAAATCATTTTAGGGTCAGAACATTATTCCTCATTGTAAAATACTTAGAAAGTATAAAGTATATTTGAGAAGCTGTTAAAATTTACCTGGTATGAACATTTCAAATATTGTAAGCAAAGATATCCATTCGTGCCTTAAAGGAATATAGACATATTCTTTTTGTATGTACTGTAATGCAACGTTAAAGTAAAATAAAGCAGAATAACATTACAATACCCCACGTATGTATTACTTGGTAATTAGAAGTACAGAGCGAATGTTTAATTCAATTCAATACAATTCAATTTTATAGCATTTTCACAATATTACATTGTCTCAAAGTGCTTTACGTTGTCTCTGCCAAAAGCCCCCAGTGAGCAAGACAGGGGAGACAGTGGCAAGGAAAAACTCCCTAGAAAGAAGAAACTTTGAGAGTAACCAGACCCAAAGGGGGGAGCCCATCCTCCAGGCGCAGAGGAGGTCAAATTAACAACGTCCCGATTTATACGCTCCAATT
Source organism: Petrocephalus sullivani (assembly GCA_026780845.1). Taxonomy (NCBI): domain Eukaryota; kingdom Metazoa; phylum Chordata; class Actinopteri; order Osteoglossiformes; family Mormyridae; genus Petrocephalus; species Petrocephalus sullivani. Next base: position 12,361,417 of record JAODKM010000016.1, on the reverse strand, counting down.
TGTCAAGTCCGGGTGTAAATGCGGAATCACTGGCAGCAGGGTAGGCAGGAAGGATTTCACAAATAGTAAAATGTCACAGGTACTTCAATAAACTGGATTCCTAGTTCAATACTAAATCAGTTTTGGACTAAATCGATATCTGACAACGATAAAAGTTAAAACTGTAATAAATAGTCATATACAGTATGTGTAAGGGTCTACTAGTACTATCATCATACTAACATTTGAAACAGTGATGGTAGCAATGAAATGACAGAACCATTATAGTAAATTATATATGTTTAAAATAAGTTCCTTGTCACAGGTGCCATCCATACAGTGCTATGCCATCTGACACATGCTTGGCAGTAGTGTCGTGGGGAATATGACGTGTGGAGTTATAACCGCCGACATGGAGCAGATGGCAATCCAGCTGGACACATGGGTCCAATATCGGCGTAATGATCCAGTTACATACCGACACGCATCTCCTCTCTCCTCATGCTCTCATTGTCATGCCAGTCTTTCCTCTTTAGGCCATCAGTCCAGGGGTAAACAGGTCCTTCATTCACACCTGATGGAAATCCCTGTGGAAAAAAAAAGATGTAAATATTTTGAACCTGCAGCAGACATGAGCAAATACCTAATCTTCATTGAAGATTCATTCAAGACCATAAATCTACACTTGCAGGCAAATGATAAAGGGTATCGAATTTTAGAGTCTGCCTAACATGCAGAGCAAACTGGAATTAATTTTAAAAACTGCCCCGAGATGCCTTCACTCTAACTTTTGCAGCAAATGTAGCATCGAATCCTAAGCAAGCATATTTGTGAGCATCAGTAGACACTCCAAACATATACACAATGTGCTGAATATTTATACTTATGAGTATACGAGTTATATATTTAGTGCATTTCTCCTTCATTTGGGCAATTCCTTAGTTTCTACATTTTGTATTAAAGCATCAGATTCTATGCTCTTCTCACTGAAAGAGTAATGATTCTGTGACATGAACTCAAGCGATTTGGTTAAAATTACTGCTCCTTCCTTATAACACGACAAATATTTAAGAGAAGTTCTGCTATATATCTATACTTCTTACTTTCGCATTGCAGAATATTGCACAGTAGCCCTGTTCGGTTGGAATGTGTGTCATTGCAGAAGTTTTGAAGCGGTGTGGTAACTCAGCGGATGGACTCAAAATCTGACAAGGCAGGTCTGCTAGAGTAGGTGAGACTTCCAGCTCAGCGTTGGCTGCTCACATTCTGCCCGTTGACCTGGGTTTCCTTCAGACACTCTATTAACTAGGCTTGTGCAGTATCTAACTTTTCATAACATCGTACTGTCCAGACATTTCAAAAGCAACACTATCACGGTATTTTTGAATCTTAGTGAGAAAATTTACCAAAATATCACGGGGGACCTTTTAACTAACAATATCATTTAGACTTCAAAATACTGTGGTATACCTAAAATACTATGGTACCCCCAATATGGTGGTGGCCTAGTGGTATGAGGCTCTGGTTATGGACCAAGAGGTCACCGGTTCCCACTCCCACCCACTACCAGTAGGTCCCTGAGCAAGACTCTTAACCCCAAGTTGCTACAGGGAGATTGTAATGTACTGTAAGTCACTCTGGATAAGGGTGTCAGCTAAATGCCATAAATATAATACTGGCTAAGCCTACTACTAACCCCCTGCATAAAAAAAAACGTCTTCTATGTATAAATGGCATCTTGAAATTTTCCTTGATTGGAATGTGCTTGCATATATGCCTGGTATCACCTCCAAGGCCCCCCGGCCCCATGGCAATGACTGATGACCTAAATGCAAATGTTGCCGAAGATGAATAGGTGGATAGAGCTCTCTTCTCACTCTTTTTAACTGCCGCTGGTGGGTCAGTTCTTCAGGTGTATCTGAAATGCTGCAGATTATTTTTAAAAGTTTCTTATGCCCTGTAATTTATATCAATTTTTGATATTATATATAATTACTAATAAAAGTTGATCATGGTAACTCTTTGTGCAAGATGTTAAACCAGCATGTTTTTCTGCCCCAAAGAGGGTACTGATCTGACACCTTAAAATCCTCCCATTTTTATTTCTTCATTTGTAAGGTCTTGAGACATGCTAGACTGTCACAACATGCCGGATGAAGGATTTGAAGGCCGTGGTTCAGAAAACAAAAGGGGGTTTTACTTAACTGAAGTTAACTTTGCAGAGAAACAAATGAGGCCATGGGGGATCAAAAGAAGGATGGTAACATTGGGAGGACACGGGCAGACTGGAGGAGTGACGTCAGGAGGAATAACCGGACTGGGGATGATGAGACAAACCAGTACTTAAGTACAAAGACTAATGAGGGACAACCAGCAACAGGAATGGCTCATCAGGGCAGAATCAGGGAGGGGACAGGAGGGTCAGGCAGACATGACAGGCAGGAACTAACATACTCTTTAACACCACCTTTAAATAATATTTATGATCATTTAATGTCTAATTGTCCTTTTTTCACAATCCGGGGCTAGACAACCATGTATTTCGCTGCACATCGTACTGAGGATAATTGTGCATGTGAGAAATTAAACTTTTAAATGTCCAGGTGGTTATAAGGCAGTGCTCCACAGCCTCATGGAACCACACTTGAACAGCATTGAATGTTCTCTTCACAGCACATAGTCGGTAATGGATAATTAGAATGCTAACAGCATGACTACAGTTTTCGGTTCTCCCTTTCAAAGACCCGGCATCCTGTCACACTCAGTAAGTCTACCTTTGATAAACCAAGAAGGGAAAGGAGACTTTCCACAATAAATCAGATCAACTGCAGCTTTTTTTCACTCACAGTCCAAAGACAGGCAGTTAGGTGAATTGCTGTCTTTGAATTACCCATCCATCCATCCATTTTCCAACCCGCCTATCCGAACAGGGTCGCGGGTCTTTGCATTACCCATGTGTATTTTTGTCTCAGTGCATGTCCTGTGAAGGATTACAACCCTGCGCCAGAACATGGATGGATGGATGGATGGATGGATGGATAGATGGATGGATGGATATGGATGGATGGATGGATATGGATGGATGGATGGATGGATATGGATGGATGGATGGATGGATGGATACTTTCCTTGCAGTTAATCTAGGACAAAACAGAAGCTCAACATGTTCTCTCTGTATTTCCTAGAACCAACCATTTTAATGCAAAAACAGTCAATATGTCAATGTACTTGCTCAACATGGTTCATCTACTGTACATTACAACCCCATGCGTTCCACAACTTGAATGCACCTAAAGATGTACAGGAAGATCCCCCATCAAAATGTAAAGCTAATGTAAAATAAGGTATAACTGCTCTGTCTCATCTGCCCCATCGCATAAGGATCTCTCTACCCATACAACCTAGACTACCTCCACAATTCAAATATTCTAAATGGCCCAGCTGGTTAGTAGTAAGCAGGGTGAGACTTTGTTATATTAATTAATCTGTACATTCTACATTAACTGCACCTTCATAATGCATACATAGAATATTCATAAGCAACATGTAAGTTACATTAGCATCCCAACATACATTAACAGCATTATACATTAATAACAAATGTTATATGATTATAATGTTCCTTATTATCATATAATGTCTGTTATCAATGCGTACTACAGCTGTTAAAGTATGTTAGGATGTTAAGGTACTGCATACATACATGCTGCTTACGAATGTTTAATGAATGCTTTGTGAATCCATTATGAAGGTGCACTAAATGTTCTATGAATGCATTACAAAAGCATTATGAGGGTTTAATCATTACAGCGTACTTCTTATTCAAATGTGTTTTTCATGCTCTTTTTTTTCTAACTGCAAAAAAACAGGTAAGCTCTGGGAAAGGGTTAGAGGTGGGACATTCCTGTGAGCAGAATTCGCCAGTGAGATGACAGTGTGACAATGTTGGCCTGACAAAGTCAGTGAGCAGAAGAACACCTCCTTCCAGACGGTGATAAAAGTATGACAGAGGTACAGTGCTGCGGTCTGACTCCATGGCAAACCAGCGACAGATCGGCATCCCTGAGGGTAAGACTGCAGAAAGCTGATCCTTAAATATGTTAAGTGCTTAACCTCTCTGCTTAGGATAATGTCATGCTTTCCCCAAGTAGTCAGTTAGGTGATTTGCACAGGTAATTCCATCTGCTTACTGTTTACTGTCATTGTCCAATTCAAATTTGCTTCTTTATTTCATCTCTTGGTCAGATACTCCTTCTGCCCTTCCCTTCTTATTTACCCCTCGTTTCCTTTTTGTCAAGAATCCAGCATGTGCTACTTAGTAATGTGACACTGTGGGGTCGGTCTGCAGGGCCGATTATGCAGAGTCCCAGCATGCCTTTCACCACACTGCACGCATCTATAGTGGAAATGAATGTGTATGTGTTTGTGGCCATATGTTGTAAACATTTCATCCATAATTCTGCCTATTCAAAAATGCACCACACACTCACTAGTTATTACAAAAGCAGAAATCTTATTGTTAGTACGTATCTTGATTCCCCTATGATAACAGAAGCAACATTTCAATATTTTACACCTCTAGAGCCCATCTTCTTTTTCACCACAGTGGTTGAATTAAAGAACACAAAATATATTGCAAGATAGAGCTCCCTCACATATGTGGAGTATGCATTAAGCAAAGCAGTCTGGTGTGATGACTGAAAATGTTGAGCAAGCCTGTTTACCTAGTGTTACAGCTAAAATGCTGGCAAGGGCTCCAGGGGCATAAACAGCCCGACGTGTGGATGCTCTATGAGAAACAATGAGAGCAGTGATGCTAGCAAGGAACTCCTAAGGCAGTAAGTCATTAGCAAGGAACAACAGTGGGTGGAGATGCATAATCTAGCGTGATGCCACAAAACCTACAAGCAATGAAAACCAAGAAGGGATCCGATATCTAGTGAGTGCACAAGCAGACGTAAATGTTTAAAACAGTCTACCAAAACGACACCAGTGAGATACAGCAGTATGCAGAGCACAGAACCTCTCTTTAAATTGTGTAACTCACTATTACAAGTAACAGAAGGAGTACAAGCAAATGACTTAACAGGGATAAATGTGGTGTCACTATATAAGGCACCATTAAACATATTCTCAAGAAACTCTGCCTTTTGAGTTTTTATTAAAAATGGCAGTGATGATCCTAGGCTGCCCAGTGAATGGGTTGTACCATGCCCTCTACATCATTGATTGGAGTAACCAAAAGGGAACTGATGAAGCAACCAATGAGGAGCAGGTTAAAGCTGACACTGTACCCTATATCCTACCCACCAACAAGGCTCATTTATAGTATTAATTAGGACATACTGGTGGTGACACGACCATAGCACGGGTGATTTGTATGCCAACCATAAACACCTCTGAGGCAATTACCAAATTTATGTGCAGCTGTAGAGTATTGCCTGAAGACATTGTTTGAGATATCCATCAACAGGCTTTGGGTGTCTTGATTTTTCTCCAAGCTAAATGATGCCTTATGGTACATTGCTAAAAATGCTCATGTGACTTGGTCTCATTGGCCTCATACTGGCCTTGTATGACAGTTCTTCAAAATACATCATATCAAAGCAAAATCTTAAATGACCAAAATTGTAATCACATAAAACGGTGCAAAAAGATAACAATTACCGATCACAATGTTATTGTGTATACCACCATCAGTAGATATTGATTTGGTATTTAGAAATAGTAATGCATTATCGTATTTCGTATTAAAACCCTTGCTGTAAAGACATGTACACGTTTCAAGTATATAGCAGACATGAATTCATGAAATTATTTTTAACGTGTCTACTAAATTATTTAATATAATATCAATTACAGGGTCCCATCCACCCACCATCCAAATGCTTTTCTAGTACAGGATAGCTGGTGATGCATGTGTCTGTCTCAAGAAGGACAGGACACAAAGTCGACGGGCACCCTGAATGAGATTCCGGTTCGTTACACAGGCACACAGACACACACATTCACATACAACGGGCAATTTAAAAATGCCAGTTCGCCTAACAACATATTTCTGGAGTGCAGAACGAGACTGGAATACCCAGAGGAGCCCTGCACAAACAGAAAGAATAGGCAAGCTCCAATTACATTGTTTGATATGACTCTGCACTCATGATCAAAAGGCTGCTGGTTCAAATCCCGCGGTCGTCAGAATGATGCCAATGTTTGGTCCTTGAGCAAGGCCCTTAACTCCTATTTGCTCCAGGGGTGCTGCATGCTGACTGACCCTGTGATGTCACCCCTCAAACTTGTTCTGACCTTATGCAGAGCAAAAGCAGATAGGTGAAAAGACAAGAAATAAAGTATCTATTCTATTAATGTTCAGCCTGTTTTTAGAAGGCTAGAAGCAACAGAAATACAGAAAAACAAGTAGAACAACTACAGGCAACACACTGGGCTTGTCATACTAGGCACCATCTTATTTGGACGTATTCCTCATCCACCAATTTGTCTCTCTCTCTAGTCTAAACCTACTTCAAATAGCAGCATATTGATTTCTTCTTCTCTGTCCGCTTTCTGAAATTTTGTTGTGACCAGCTTCACCACATATGGTTGTTTCTTGAAACGTCCAAGATTACCAACTAATTGCAAATTTAGTGTCAATATACCCCAGCCATCAGCAATTTATCGTCCTTAGCCGAACCTCAGCGCAGCAAACATCAAACATCTCAAAGAAAAGCATATTCAAATAGTAACAGAAAGCACATCCCAACAGCAACATCTACAGCAGGGCTGCCCAGCCCTGGAGATCTACTGCCCTGCAGAGCTTAGGTGCAGCCCTAATTTAACACACCTGATACTGATAAAATGCATCTCAGTATTAGAGTCAGCTTTGCTTTAACATAGCTGACTCTAATTGAGGTGCTTCTGAAGGGCCTAATCATCAGTATCAGGTGTGTTAAATCAGGGCTACACCTAAGCTCTGCAGGTGCCCAGGAGCAGGACTGGGCAGCCCAAATCTACAGCCTGCTGTGAATATACAGAAAGTCTTCGGTCACATCAGTTGAAGAGGTGCTTTATAGCTGGGCCTCTGAAATAATCAGAATTTGTTACAGTTTTGAGATGATGTTACTAAACTGAAATCTAATTAAGCTGATTTACTTATACTTATTTACCTCCTCCTGCTCCCCTTATAAAAATGCTTAATACACTTATTAACTTCCATTATAACTTCCTCATTCTTGGGCAGCTGACTGGAACTGCTTCAAGAGCCCAATACGCTATCTTTATCAAACTGTATGCAAGTTATCATTTACACTAAAAATAACATATGGCCTGAATCAATGACGTATAATATGTACAAAAACGTTATTCCAAATGCAGGTCCATAGTACACACAGCGAGAGCCCTTTTGAAAATAATCTAAAGATATTAGTATCCCACCCAGCCGTATGCCCTCTTCACCCTGGGATAGGCATCACCCCCCACCCAGTGTCCCTGGACAGGACTAGCTGTTGGGAGATGGGAGGATGTCCATCCACAAAATATTAAGATTCCTCATCTAAATGAATCCACAGTACAGCAATTGCATACTATTCTCAAAAAGTCATCAAACAGGCACACAGACACACGTGTTTAGCATTGATTCCTACTGTATTATCCTTTAATCATAGCATCAAACAACTCATAGGCTGGTGAGCCAATTAAAAACACCAACCCATCCATTTTCTGTAACCACTTGTCCTATTTGTGGTTGGGGGTTCTCAAGCTAACCTGGAGACTATGAGCACAAGGGCACACCCACACACCTATTGGCAATTTGGTCATGCCAGTGTTGTGGGGGGGGAGGGACCCCACAACGACACAAGAAGGACATGCAAACTCCACGTTCTCAGAGCCATGGCAGAGACTCAAAGCCTGGTCCCAGAGGAGAGAAGCAACAGAGCTAACCGCTGTGCTGCCACGCCACCATGGAACACCAACCTAAAATACATAAACAACATGCTTGTAAAACAGACAAAGCCTGTCTGCGGAATCCTTGCTGGGCATAGGCTGAGGCTTGGTGGAGGTGTGGTGGCACGGTTGTGCCGATCCCCCAGCAGCCTCATTCATACCAAGATCTTGAGCTTTCTATAAGCTCCGGCTGCTAGCTGGATGAAGGAAGAAGTCACGTGCTATAATCGTATTTTGCAATAGTCTAGACGACAGCTGACCAAAGCATTTGCCAGCGGCTACGTTTATGGCATCCTGAGTTATGGGCAGATCTTTGAGATATCGTACCAGAGGCATCTGAAGGGCCAAGTTACAGCTTCTGTGTGTTAGGAAAAATGAAATTCTTGCCAAGTGGGACGCCAAGATATACGACAGCTGCTGATGGTGCTACATTCAGCAAGCTTAAGGGTGATATTGGTAACCTCTGCTTACCTATGCTTCTATTTTTCGAATATCTTTAGGTGTGAAATCAGTAATATTTAAATGTGATCACATTTATTGATTTAAATCCCTTTGCCATAAAGCATTCAACACCATCTAGGGTAAATTACTGCATGTCGCAGTAGAGCACAACTGGACTGGGGGGTTATAGCTTGCAATGATCTGGTGCAGCAGCAAATAAATGAACAAGTAAACTAATCAACTGTTTGGTTGAGTGATCGACCAACCAATCAATCATTTAATAGCTCATGCACTGAAGATCAACTCAGTCTTGTTTTCCATAAGCTTCCTTAAGCAAGGTTGCAGGCTTTCCTAACTATTCCATCCCATATTATATTAGCTGTGACCATGTGTGCAATGCTAAAAACTTTTCATAAACTTAATTTCCTACATCCAACTTCAATAATTGCTCTTATATATAGCATGCAACATGTAATGAACTGTAAATTAATGTTAATATTGGAGCGTGACCAAAAGACTAATATTTTTCACATTATCACCCCAACCTGAGATTACAGCACAAACAGGAAAAAACATGGAAGGAAGAACAAATAATATTCATTTCTCCAGTCCTCAAGAGCAGAATCACTAAATTATTATGGGAATTTAAAAAATATGAAAAACGATTGCAATGGGTTTCAAAAGCCAAAACCAAAATCCTTACTTATTTTTAAAGTGTCACCTTGGGAGAGAGTTAAGAATAATCAAACAGAATAATCACATTTCTAATGAGGATAGTCACGGGGACAATTGTTGACAGCCCCGGGGGAATCAGTCTTAATTACTTTAGCTTACTTTTTCTTCTGCCTTTGCCATAAATCCCCCAAATCCACATAATTCTTGAGCTTTTCTGGTTTGACAAATTGAATCAGTTAATAGCTGTATATGAGTGACACCTGGGAGAGTCATTACAGGGTGTATGAAGAGTCATGTGGATTTTTGGAGCGGTAGTACTGTATTTCACTGTGATTATAAAAGGTCTAAGTACTTGGAAAAATCAACTTAATTGACAAAAAGCCCATTCTTAGTCTGTTCTGAATGTTCTACCTTGGCACCCAATATCTAATATGTAATTTCAGATAACGCCACATATCCATAATAAATTCATCATGAAACTCCATATCTATTGTCATAAACCCAAACACGTTAGAAATAAGCCAAAATATTTACAAAGCTGCGGAGCATAAATTATGTTTTGGCAACTTGTAGCTGAATTGTTCATCATACAAAAATCAATTATGAAACCCATTGTTTGTGCTGCTGCTGCACACCAAGTTTACAACAACCTATGGAGAAACAGTACTGTACACTGGCATTCAATTATCGCCATGTCCTGCCTGCCATGTCTGCCGGACCCTAATGAGCCACGCCTGGTGCTTCTTTGTCTCACCTCTCGTTCCTCCAATCGTGTTATTCACTCCCAGCTGCCTCTCGTTAGCTCCCATGTTAGCCATGAATGGAAGTGCTTCCCATCCCTGTGTTTCCCAGTCCCACCATTTCCTGTGCCCTGCCTTCCTGTCCCCCCATCCCCCCTTGAATTCATATTCATCTTGTGTTGCTGTTCAGTAATAAGTTCAATAATTCCCTTTTTGTTTCCCCTAACCCTGCTCCCTCTTCCTTCCCTCAGCCAGTCACAACAATTATACTGTTTGATGTACACTGGCATTGTTACAATTAGTGGGTCAGATTGAACAAGACAGTTCTCATTTGACAAAAGGTATTATCTGAATTGCACAACAACTAATTGTTAAAAGTGGCGACGTGAAAATGGATCAGTTATTCGGCAATTCTAAGCAACGTTTTATGTTTAGTACAATTTAAATGAATCTTCAGTTATCTAGTTTACGTGATTTTTTTTGTCTCCCTCTCTACTGTTTGTGCAAAACCATCTCTTATTAAAAAGAATAACTGGGGATATGTCTTTTCCAGAAGGGGAAAAGCAGATCTTAATTAATCAAAATGCCATTAATTAAAGGAAATGCATTTTGTTTATGTTTTCTTTTTGTATTTCAAATATCCACATCCTATAGAATGTTAACAATAAGGATAAGTCAGGAGAGACAATGAGTCAGGAGAGACAATTCAGCAGTTTGATATAAAAAATGAAACGGTGCCTGAATCCAAGATGTATGCCCTACTGAGTAATATGATTTTATTTAAGTGAACAGGTGCAAACACTATTTGGCCCAGTGCACTGTAATATTATAGGGCTTTGTGTCAGAGCTTTTTCATGCAGTCTTCATAAGTTACTACTCTACTTTTCATCATCTGTAATTTGTTGAATATACCATAATTTTATGTAGTTCCTGTGTTATGCATAATTGGCAAGCAGCTAGCTAAAATATCAAAATGCCTAAATATGATAATCTCATTTTAGGTCAACAGCATCTTTTTTTCTTATTAATAAAAATAAAGGTATATAAAATGCTTGCCAATTACATCATCTCACTTTGCACATCAGCAAAGCGGAGAACCCCAGCGAGGAGCACAGGTGTGGAGAAACGAGCCCGCGTCCTCCCGGCACAGAGCGGATGGGCATCTGGCTTCCAGCTCAGTCTGCGGGGACGGTGGGGAGCAGCGAGCGGAACCGTTTTCCGGGTGGCTGCCGAGCCGGAGATGAGCGGGATTACAGCACCGTCCCAGGTTGCCGTGCTGAGTGGCTGCGCTTGCTGCACTGCAGGCATGCGCGCGTCCCGCCGTGTGCATCACGGTGGCCTCGGGTTGCGGCCAGACAGCTGTGTACAGCTGCGCTATATCGAGGTGTCTGGTTTTGACTTACATTACCCTTCACCCTGGGTGAGTGGGCCTTGATAACAAAGACTGCAAACGTGCATCCAGAGAAACGCCCGGAAAAACAACAATGAAACAACAAGTGGAATTACAAAGAGGAGTTTTTAATGCAACGCATTCTTAGCATTTTAAATGACTAAATGAAACATAAAAATTCACGATAAATGGATGATTGAATGAACGGATTAATAATCAGACTGACAGACTGTCACAGACAGCTATAACAAATGTTTATTTTTATCTCTCTTTTTCATTGGAACATTTCAACAAAACCTCAGAGGACAAGATAAATACAGTACAGGCCAAAAGTTTGGACACACATTCTCATTTTCTTTATTTTCATGACCATTGGTAGATTCTCACTGAAGGCATCAAAACTATGAATGAACACATGTGGAGTTATG
>JAODKM010000016.1:12339123-12349726 GCA_026780845.1 Petrocephalus sullivani | reverse complement strand
TAGAATATAAAACATGTTTTCAGTTATTTCACCTTTTTTTGTTAAGTACATAACTCCACGTGTTCATTCATAGTTTTGATGCCGTCAGTGAGAATCTACCATGAAAATGAAAATAAAGAAAACACATTGGTGTGTCCAAACTTTTGGCCTGTACTGTACATGAGGGACGTATCATTTGTGTAATACTGTATAATAGCCATCTTTATTTTAAAACTTATACACACAAATCAGGCACTGATCAGGGTCTGACAAATACCCTAAAATATTGTTCATTTCTTGGTAGAACCATCGGACTTTGATGAAGAATAATGGCAATAAGTAGATATTCTTTTTAAAAATATCTGATTCAGTTAGTGGGAATGTGATGCCTATGGACTGTCCTTTGTTTCTTCATCGGACTATGAAAAGAACATATTTGAAAAAGTCTATATTCAAGATATTATAATTCACGGAGATGGCGTGGCATGGTGCAGGCCAGGATGGGAGAGTGACGACCCACTGGTGGCATAATAAAGGGGTTTATTGGAGGCTGAACTGGACTGGGGAAATTACAAAAGAAACAGACCATGAGAGGTAACAACAAAAACAAGAAGAAATCACTGATTACGTATCTAAAGGAACCACTAATAACCAACTAGGGAGCGAGGCTAGCGAAACCAAACAGAGCATACACCTAATACACACAGTATAATGACTACCTGACAAGCAGGACAAAGGCAGGCACATAATACACAGATAACAGGAACTAATGACGATGGCCAGGTGCAGAACATAACAGAAAGCAACCAATCACAAAGCCGCAGGACAACAAGCAACAGGTGAAAAAATTGACGAGAGCACCGAAAAACAAACAAGGCACAGGTGAAGCAACTAGGCCTAATGAACACTGAACTAAGGAACACAGAAAACCTGAAACTGAGAAAGCAAAAGGAGACACTACACTATGAAGGAGAAATGGAACAGAGTAACGAAAAACACAAGGAGGGTAAGCCTAGTATCAAAAACTCGAAGGGGAAAACAGAACACAAGGGAACAGAAACAAAAATACAAAACAGATGAGGTGGTGCTCTGGCCAGCCTTGAACCCATGACCAGATGGATAACTTATCTTCCTTCCATCCAGGTAGGAAGGGAAACACACTAGGGACTTAAGGGGCAATCGACAGGGTCAGGACGGCCAGCGACACCTGCTGGCCAAACAGGGAGGAGACACAAAGGGAAGGATCAGATGGGCACCGACCCTGACAGTGACTACAGGGAGGAGGTCAGGATGGCCAGCGACACCTGCTGGCCAAACAGGGAGGAGACACAAAGGGGAGGGTCAGATGGGCACCTACCCTGACAGTAATGACAGGGAGGAGGTCAGGATGGCCAGCGACACCTACTGGTCAAACAGGGAAGAGACACAAAGGGAAGGATCAGATGGGCACCGACCCTGACAGTAACGACAGGGAGGAGGTCAGGATGGCCAGCGAGACCTGCTGGCCAAACGGGGAGGAGACACAAAGGGAAGGGTCAGATGGGTACCGACCCTGACAGTGACGACAGGGAGGAGGTCAGGATGGCCAGCAACACCTGCTGGCCAAACAGGGAGGAGACACAAAGGGAAGGGTCAGATGGGCACCGACCCTGACAGTGACGACAGGGAGGAAGTCAGGATGGCCAGTGAGACCTGCTGGCCAATCGGGGAGGAGACACAAAGGGAAGGGTCAGATGGGCACTGACCCTGACAGTGACGACAGGGAGGAGGTCAGGATGGCCAGCGACACCTGCTGGCCAAACAGGGAGGAGACACAAAGGGAAGGGTCAGATGGGTACCGACCCTGACAATTATATACTTTATTCTGCTTCAGACGTCAGTGCAAAGTGACATGATCCCCTAGCACTCACCTTAGTTTGCATCACTTTGGATAATAGTCACCTATATGTCCCTGTTACAATAATACAAATACCAATTCATACTGCTATTAGCTTACAATGTGTGACTGCATTATAAGAAGTATAATGCAAGACATTAAGGCACAATTTCTTTTCAAATCATTCTTAATAGATTTTGAGCTTTCATGATTTGTGTTATTAAATATTATAGTATATTTTCCTTTAACCAAATAGTTATTTTACAGACATGCCTATTTTTGCACATGGTTGAAAAGTCCACGACTGACAACAATTCACACCTCAAAATGGACCCAATTTTTATCCATCATATCTAACACTCGGACACTTCATTGTCATGGGAATGTGAAAATTAAACTGAACACTGGAGGCCTGAATGATACGTCAAGGACGGCTCAGCCTGTGACTGTGCTTAACGAGACGGAATGCTGCTTTTAGCAGATCTCATATTCTCATTTTAATTGCAACAACATTACTACATTTTTCTTTTTCTTGCAACTAAATTTCTACATTCATTGTCTAAGTACTTATACATCATTCAATGACAATAAAATTGAATCTAACCTAATTTGCTAAGTCATACTCACAGATTGCTCACTAAAACCGAGATGTCACTTGCAGTCTTTGATCTGTGACAGTATCCTTGGAAATTCTAAAGAATCTGCAGATTTGATTGAATACACAGGGCTTCAGATGTCATGAAATCCGTTGCTTTGGTCAGCCATGGTTGGTGAGGGATTGGCAGAGGTTGAAGTGCACCTGCAGGAAGTGAACTGTGAGTCCTTGAGAAGATGACAAAATGTCAAAGATCATCTATAAGTGGTGGCCACCAGAATCTTTGGACAATAGCTCTACGATACTTGGGTGACTGGCTTTTAAGGACGTTTGCAACCATTAGTGGTGGTCAAATACTGTCTGGAGAAGAGGTCTTGTTTGAAGTTGTGTCTGAGCAACCTGGGTCAGCATGGAGGACCTCAGAAAGGTTAATCAGTCTGCCACCTAATTGACGCTACTACGCATGAGGGAGGCATTATGACTTCAGGGACCACAGGCCTATGAAGGAGAAAGAGTTTTGGCCTTATTCTTTTTCCAATGACAAATAATCATGAAATTTAACCAAGTGCAGAACACAGCACACCAGGCCTGCTGAGGGTTCAACCTTTCTCTGATATGTTCCTGATTCATGTGATTGGTCAGAACTACAAAAGGATGATTGGTTCCCTCTAGCTAATGCCTCTATTGTTCAAATGCTTATATCATAATATCTGGCACTACGCTATCCTCGACATCATAGTTTCTCTCCAACACCCACCAATGAGGCACCTGCCTTCATGACAAAGAAAATGGTCAGGCTTGGGTGCTTGAGTGGAGGTGAACAGCTGCATGCATTGCTGGAACGTGGTGCAAGCAGTCATCCTATGTGATCTTTTTCTCAGCTCTGCACTTTGGGGTAGAAGTGGTGCTGAAGTTGCAGGTGAATCTTCTGTAAAAGTTGAAAGCCCAAGAAACATTGCAAGTCAACTTTCAATGGCTGAGTGAATGATCAAGCCAGGTAAGTAAATTGGTATATCAAAAAAAAAATGTCAAAACCCATCCTGTCCTTTCTCCAGCATGACCAACAGGGGGCACTGGTCCTCCAGATCCCTCCTAATTCTCCCCAATTGTGCCTTGCTCATTATCCCTAATCATATTGTGCTAACCATCCACACCCGCATCGTGTCCGGCCCTTGTTAATCATATATACAGGTCCATTTGGAGGATGGGATCACCTTCACCTGCCCTGCCTCTGTGCTTGTTTACGCATTCCCACTTCCCCGAGACATGACACCTACCATGTCTTAGAATATCTCATTCATGAAAAACTGAAATACCGGGTGGCCATGGTTCCACTATTGGTTATAAATTCAGCCCAGAAAAATGCTGACACCCTCACCAGGGTTCTGAAGATATCTCCTCTCCAGGGACGTGTTGCAGCTTGAAGTGTCTAGCATCGCCACAGCATATGGGTAGATGCAAACATTTCTTCCTCGGATAAGGCAGCTTGTCTCGGGTGCATGGGTGCCGGGTCAGGGGTGTTGAGGGTATGAGAGCTGACAGACTGGTTGAATCACTTCAGGTAAGCTGTTATCTTTGATCTCGTAAAAGGTTGCCTATGGAGGCTGACATTTAGGTAAATTTATTCAAGCTACGCAGATCACCTTGACAAGCCAGCTCCGCCTGTAGGTCCAATTTTAGCCCTCGACAATACGTGGTAAGCAGGATTGGCCGCAGGAAGTGGCTGGAAAATCCAAATGGCAAAGCACCTTCTGATTCTGGCTGATTACTTTGGCATACCAGACACAATTAGGTTCTTAAATCCCTCCTAGCTGTGGAATGAAGACCTCAACATGCAGAGATAAGTAGCTGACGGTAATATAGAACTATGCTGAAACCATAATGCCATCACAATATAAAATGATCAATGTGCATTTATCACTGCATGAGAACACCTTCTCACGTATTCGGATAGCAGTCATACATTTCGGGGGTACCGATGAGCACCCCCGCGTCAGGACCAGATGAGGTGGAGATGCTCAAAGGATGAATTTGTCCTGAGGGAGCCACCAGAGCTTGCAAACTGGCACGTAATTCTCACTCGGGTTCTCCTTTTGAGAAGAACTGTATGTCTGGCCTGTTATGTTCATTGTGGTGAAGAATTCTGTAATGATTAAATGGGCCCCGGCGCAGTAGGAGTGCTTCATTTATTTCCAAAAACGTAGCCGGCAAAACGGGCAGAGGATCTAAAAACCAGCGAAGATGGACAAAGGCTGCCAAGTCCAAATGATGACCCAAATCCAAAGTAAAAACACAAGCCAATGTCACCAAGCTGAAAAGAGTGAATGAAGGCAAATGACCAAAACATGAGGCCAAACGCAAGAAAAGAAGCAGGGCTCGCTTACATTTCACACATTTAGCAGATACCTTTGTCCAAAGGAGGCAAACAGCACATTGCAAACTGTTAGGGAGTCAGTGAAAGCCCAGGTGCAGGTAGAGGAGTAAGCAGGACTGAAGCAAGTGCTACACAACAATTTCTAATCAAGCAAGAAGCTAACATGGCTATTCAAGGACCGGAAGTGGAACATAAGATCGTTCATACACAAAAACCAAATCATGAACACAAGCAGTCAGTAGCCTATAGTGAGACATTCAACACTACGCAAGGTGTTAACAGATAAATCAGGTGCTTGTAACACCTGCCAGTTAACCAGGGTGAGCTACAGGTATGTCTAATATTCAAGCAAGGCAGAAGGGGAACTGACCAGGTGTGGTTGAACGGATGATTTGGCCATTATAAAATTAAGTATAATCCAGGCAAAGCAAGCATAAAATGACAGAAACTGTCTGATCAAAGATGGCTTTAACAGAATTTGCTGGTATTGAAAACTGATTTTATATTATTATTTCATTCATTAATCTGTTTACTGTAATTAGTCTTATTATGGCAGCATTACAAACAGCTTCTCGCTGTTTTCAGCACTGGTTCTGGTACATGGAAAAAGAAGTTTGAATGTTTACAGAAAAAGGCTGTAAGACTAGAGAAGGAAGAGTTCCCCAGAAGAGAGCGGCTTCAGGTTCGGGTACTGCATAGACAGCTTGAATAATTTAGCAGAGTCGGTGGCGACCTTGAGATCCCTAGATAAATCACTTTAAAGACAAAACAAGCTTTCGCATTTGTACATAATGAAGGGACTGTGCGGCAGTGTTTCTTCATAAACACAGAACTGTAATATTAGGGGGAAAATAATAACACACTGCACATTGATTTTCATCATTGTCACTGAAAATTTCAATATTTATTCGTGTATTGTCCATAGTTATAACACATACTGAGCGGCCCTGAATACCAGAATACTTTGAGAAACATAAAACCATTTCTCCTGCTATGAAAGTTGCACACCAGACTGCTTTCCTCTTCACAAGTACATAAACTGCAATCTCCAGATTGTTAAAGTAACAAATCTGTCATATATGCAACGTACAATATTTGTCTTAAGTAATTTGGAATATAATATTTCCTTAGCCTTTAATATATGGACAGTTATATCTTATATTTTATTTTTAACTTAGGTGTGACACACTTATACAAAACATAAATTGAAGCATATTATATTTTCTTTAACAAAATAATTATTTTATGGTAACACTTTACTTGAGGTGGCACAAATACTATATTTGTTCATGATTTGTACTTAGTAGAAAGTGAGTTACTATTACTA
This sequence comes from Petrocephalus sullivani, assembly GCA_026780845.1. NCBI lineage: Eukaryota > Metazoa > Chordata > Actinopteri > Osteoglossiformes > Mormyridae > Petrocephalus > Petrocephalus sullivani. The sequence goes on along the minus strand of JAODKM010000016.1, from coordinate 12,343,575 downwards.
AGTAACTTGTGCCCCCTCAAATAAAGTGTTACCTATTTTGTTTTAAATACTCTTCACAGGCCTTATGCATGCCACTTCAAAGCCATTTTAACTACGTACTAAATATCGTTGTCTCATTTTGGCTCTTACCTCTATTTCTCCGGGTTAAAAAGACAAAACACACACACGCAAACATGACCATGCATACACACACACACACACACACACACACACATGCAAACAAGACCATGCGAGCGCACACACACACACACACACACACACACACAGGCAGTTCATCATTCTGACATATTTATTGCTCGGCTGGCTTTCTGTGGCCCGCTATTTCGGATATAGCAAACACTTACAGCACTTCTTTCAGTGAACACTTTGGGCAGTATTACTTGTTAATGCAGTGCAGCCCCGGTAGAAGGCAGAAAAAAGAAGATAGCAACATTCATTGCAAAAAAAAAAAAAAAAAAGAAATCGGTTTAATAAAGAGCTAACAGGACTTTCAATGCTAACACTTTCCGGCTGCCTCTTTTTCTGACAATGTTATTAAATCGTATTGCAGTCACAGGCACATTTCCATGAGTCCATCCATTATCCAAACAGTATGTGCGGGGCGGGGGTGGCGGCCACACTTTCCCAATACATTATTCATACGTCTTCAGAACATACATAGTCAGCTTTACTAGGTCAACATTAAATAAATAGGCTTCCTCAATGTATGCTGATTAAAAATGACCTAAAAACACTGGCTCTCTACATGTATGCGTATATCCATTTACCGCGTGCTGAATGCCTGCTTAAGTGCTGCGGGCCACTGTGATTAATGGCGCCATCCTTGGCCTGAGCTTCGATGCCACTCTGGAACTCAAAGAGAAAGTTCCCGATATTAATATTCCTCCCCGGGACGCTCAGTAATCTGTTGCTTAAAAGTGGAGGATGTGCTGAAGATATAACATAATATTCGAGGGCAATTGGTGCAATTAAAATGCTTGAGGTGCGACGTGTATTAAAGGTAAGCCATCCCTGTCCTCATCTATGCCAATGAATATAAGATGCACTGTAAAGATTTTATGTCATTGTAGCCTCAGTGTGCGATGACTCCATATTGTCACTTCATAACGCTAAAACCACTTGTGAATGCCCTTGCATACAAATGCCCAGCCACCCATCTTCTATCCACTTACAAGAAGGGGTTTGCAGTATGGAGCAATGGCCACTAAATCTAAGTATTATATATAATATTCAGCATACAGAGGTGCCACTAGAGGTTTTGGACCCCATGAAAAAGCATATCATATTGGGCCCCCAACCCAGATCAATCCAATTATGTTCCATATTTTTTAGGGCCCCCGTCATGCAAAGTCCTTGAAATCCTCCTAACTTTGCCCCTTGCGGCGTCCATGCCGGCATGATGTCAGCCTTTACTGTTTCAAAAGAAATGTCTAAAGGATAAAGCAGATGCACTATACTGCCAAAAGTATTGGGACGCCTGCCTTTACACACACATGAACTTCAATGACGTCCCATTCTTAATACATAGGCTTTAATATGGAGTTGCAGCTATAACCCTCTGCAGCTATAACAGTTTCACCAAACCCAGACTCGTCCATCAGAATTGTGATTTGTCACTCCAGAGGACACGTCTCCACTGCTCTAGAATCCAGTGCTGGTGTGCTTTACACCACTGCATCTGATGCTTTGCATTGCACTTTGTGATGTAAGGCTTGGATGCAGCTGCTCAGCCATGGAAACCCATTCCATGAAGCTCTCTGAAGGCCACATGAAGTTTGGAGGTCTGTAGCTATTGACTCTGCAGAAAGTTGGTGACATCTGCACACTGTGCGCCTCAGCATGCGCTGTCCCTGCTCTGTGATTTTACGTGGCCTACCACTTTGTGGCCGAGTTGCTGTTGTTCCCAATTGCTTCCACTTTGTTATAATACCACTAACAGTTGACCATGGAATATTTAGTAGTGAGGAAATTTCACAAATGAAGTTATTGCACAGGTGACATCCTATCATGGAACCACACTTAAATTCACTGACCTCCTGAGAGTGACCCATTCTTTCACAAATGTTTATAGAAGCAGTCTGCATGCCTAGGTGCTTGATTTTATACACCTGTTTCCATGGAAGTGATTGGAACACCTGAATTCTGTGATTTGGAGGGGTGTCCCAATACTTTTGACAATATAGTTGATAAGCAGCAGATGTCCAGCAGATTTGTGAGAACAAAATTAAATGTACGCACAGTTTACACAGAAATTATTTCATATTACATATGACATTGAAACAAAATAACAAACAAATTACAGTTTGCATTATTTTCCATGTCTGTTTATGACACATTCTAATTTCAAATATTAAAATGCACAAGAATGAGGGGTCAGGTTACACAGCGCTTTCGTCTGCTTCTTTCAGTGTGGCCTGCATCCTGTCCTCATCTTACCCCATTTTCACACTGTTCCGCGTTACTGTGATACATCCACGCACACAACACGGCCCATACTGCGGCCGTGCATGCTTGCATTTACCTAACAAAATTCGTTGTATTTCTGTTCTATAAATTTGCCGTTTTGGGAGCGGAGGCTGCCTGCTTCCCAGAGATTTCTGGCCGGTTCATACTCATCACCTACCATTCAGCGGCCTTTATTTCCCACGCTTCAAAGCAGAAACCTTCATGCCCCACTTTCGGCTTAATTGCAGTTTCACGTCCCTTGAGCTTTGACTCAGCAAAAATTCAGAATATAACTCCCAGGAAGAAAAAGTGCCCAGGGGCTGTAACTGATTATTCAAGACGATGTTAAGGGGGTGCAGGGCTTTAATGTGATTCTGCAATGATGGTTCGGCTTCCATCCAGTTCTGTATCTAAATAAAAAGTCTGTCGCATACGTATAGAGACAGGACTTGCGTACACAGTAACTGCTAAACGGGCCGGCGCCCTCTGGAATATGAATCACACTGCCGTAACTTTTTTAACTCTTTTTCAATGAAACTACTTAAATAACCATATTTTAGCCTCCATCTTCAGATGTGTCTCTTTTCTCGCGGTTTATAAGCCCAGAGTCAGCGGGATTTATCGCTGCTGTTAGTGTACCTACAGCATGTTTGTGTTTCAAGTGGGCCGTGTTAACGATTTCAAATTTGTCTTGAGTTTGGCCTGTGCAACCTAGAGGTGAAAACCATTAAGTAAATTGTAAAAGAGACTTAATCTTATTCAACCATAAGGCAGGGAGCCCAATGAAAATAAACAGTACCGATGCAATTAAGGCGATGGGGGGAGTTTATAATGAAGGGCCACTTAAGACCTGTTCAATTTGGGAAATAAGTGCATTGGAGAGTTATGTGCTGTGCTGCTTGCCGTGGCAAAGTACACTTAAGATAATATTTGTTATGAACAAGAAATAAATCAAAATTTACAAGAAATACATTAATCAGTCTTTATTCATCCATCAATCTTTCTTAAGCAGTACATGGTTTCAGATCTATCTATCTATCTATCTATCTTGCTTCACCTGGATTTCCTGGCCACCCTCTTCACATGACAGCATCATTCTTCGACTATAACCCTATCTTGGGCACCCATCCTAAATCTTTCATAACTGAGGAACTGGCTTGAGGTCTGGTAGCTGGCAAATCACTCAAGGTTTACATCTAATTCATGCTGTCCATCCCACAACATTCCACCCCTGTTGTGACAGAAATGCAACGCCACTGAAAATGTGATGTGTCGGCCCTGCTAAGTGTTTCTCGGGAATTAGCCAGCCCTCTAAAATGGTGAGTGGAAATAAGCTATGGCAGGATAAAGAAGCCCGTGGTGACTGAGCTGCCAGAGCCGGGCACCGTGGGAAGTTCTCGACACTATGCTTCTTCTGGACTTCATGGTTTAGGGTAAGCACATGGCATTTTCACACTTTTCAGAAGAATCTTGACACTGCATTGGTACCGCACTTAAAAAAGGGGTATTTCCTTACATATAAGGGGTCACATCATCTTCAGTGACGTCCTCTGTGGCTTATCCGCAGGCCACAGTGTTCACACCACCAGCTTGACATTTATACTCAAGCACTTTTAGAGACACTGAGTTATATTGTGGAGCATTTTGAACTGCTGATGGACAGCGATTTACAGATTAAGCCTGCGGTTGCCCTTATTTGATGTAGCCCTTTCCTCCCATTCAGCATGACCAAAACCAATGGGGGGCAGGGGCCAGGGGAGTGAGAGGGGTGCTGCAACATTGTCATTGGCTCAGAGTGATGTCAATCATAAAATGTGACGCACGATTCACCAAACACTTGTATGGTAAAACAACTACAATTTTACTAGTTCTCAGAATTGTACAAGTATACTTTTTTTAATATGTGTTTGCATAGATATGCATGAAGAGGTAATAATAATAATAATAATACATTTTATTTCAGGGCGCCTTTCAAGAACCCAAGGTCACCTTACAGACATAAGAAAT
>JAODKM010000016.1:12319100-12334155 GCA_026780845.1 Petrocephalus sullivani | reverse complement strand
TGTGTAGCTGACAAACCAGGAACGCATTATGAGGTGTGTCAGTTTGTAGCTGACAAACCAGGAACGCATTATGAGGTGTGTCAGTGTGTAGCTGACAAACCAGGAAGGCCCTATGAGATGTGTCAGTGTGTAGCTGACAAACCAGGAACGCCCTATGAGGTGTGTCAGTGTGTAGCTGACAAACCAGGAACGCATTATGAGGTGTGTCAGTTTGTAGCTGACAAACCAGGAACGCATTATGAGGTGTGTCAGTGTGTAGCTGACAAACCAGGAAGGCCCTATGAGATGTGTCAGTGTGTAGCTGACAAACCAGGAACGCACTATGAGGTGTGTCAGTGAAAAATAAGAATCTGAGTGACGGGGCAGAGGGGTATACTCTCAGACACAGCTTGAGGGCAGACAACACTTGTGAAAAGTGGGAAAAAACTGAGTAAATAGTAGATTTTGTATGTCCCCTTCGCCATCACTTTGATGTGACAAAGCTCTATGGTAATTTTAAAGCCAACCTGCTGTCCACAGTCCTTTAGCTGATCAATCCTTTTTTTCTGAGGGAAGTCTTAAAAGCCCTGTCCCCCAACAGGGTTCATCCTTCAGACACGCCAAACAAAAGCAAACTCCGCATACGTGGCAGAAGGTCCACAATTCATCTTTATAGCCATGTAGTCGTTTGGAACAAGGACTGAATGGAGAGGGAAATCACAAATTATCTTTACATTGCAAAGCAATGAGGTTACAATTTAAAAATATTAATAAATATTGGTCTTTTTATTTACGTGGTACTGCGATAATTAGCACTATTGGGTTATTTTTAGTTGGTGATATTTCGTTATTTTAGCTATCCGTGCATTTTTATAGCTGTCTATCCAGTTCAGCATTGCAATAAGCCTGGCAAGGCGAGGGGGCACCCTAAATGAGAGTCTGTCACAGAGTACACATAGTTTTTTTTTGTTTTTGGACTGTGAGAAGAAGCTCGCTAAATCATAAGGAGGAGATGCAAATTCCACATGCAGGACCAAGACTGGGAAACAAATCCAGAAGCTGTGAGGATACAGTTCTAAGCTCTATTCAACCTGCAATATCGAACTATCAGTAACTACACATCATTTTTATACTAGTAAAATATGCAGAGTTTTCACAGTGTTTAGGCCAGTGTGGTATTTACTAGGGCTGCTACAGTATAACTAATGTATATAATCGATTATTAAAATAGTTACCAATCATTTCACTAATCAGTTGTTTGCCCCCTATCTGTGTGTTTAAGTGAATCATTAACACTCTCAACCGTGGGTACTCTCTTACCTCCAGGACCCATTTAACCAAACTGATGAAAAGGAAATACCAAGTCATCTTTGATACAGTAATAAATGCCATTAAAACCATAAATTATGCATCCATTTTTCTTTGTCTGTTTTAAAACAACCAACCAATAGATAAATTGTAAAAAAATGAACAATCAATTGACTATCGAAGTAATTGGTGGTTGCAGCCCTAGTATTCACCAATAATGACCCTAAATAAATGACATATTACCTGTTTTCCAGTTTCATAAATATGAATGTGGAATCCAAAGATATAGTCAAATGCAGAGTCGAGTGAAATAAACAGTTGCAACCCCCTGCCAAGACAAGCAGAGCGTCTGCCGAAGAGCCCTCAAGCGTCTGCAAGAAATTTCATTTCAATTGATTGGTGCCGCTCATAAACATAAGCACTAAGACGGATGCTATTGTCCTCCTGTCCCCACACTCTGTCCTTGATACCTTGTATTATAACTACGCACGGTAATACTTGTTTGAGCACAATGAACACAACATCACCTTGGGAAGAGTGTAGATGTACATGAAGCTTGTGTCATTTAGCGGTTAACAGGTGAACATGGCATGCTTCTCATTTGTTTTAGAAGATGATTGACTTTGTGTAGATTACTGGTTTCCTGTCTTGGTGTTTACTGGCTTTAAGTACCATATTCACTCTTACAGGATTGTTCCTAATTTTGTTGGTTTGTTTGTTTTGCATTTAATTGAACTGCTTAAGTAGTTTGGCTTGTCAATTTATTATACATGCAGCAGGGGAATAATCTGTATAACTAGCAATTAAAACCTTTCAGTCATGATCATTTTTGGTGGGAAGCTACAAGGGCCAGAATGAAAGACTCACGTTGTAGTGAATTCAGCCGTGAATAAAATAACCTTCTTAAACATACTGCAGACATTTATTCCTTGGAAAGAATGCTGTCCATTACTATGGCAGTAGCATATGCAGTAAGGATACAAACCCATCCATCCATCCATTTTATAATATTTATAATATAACCAGTTATCCAGAAAAGGATCATAGGGCCTGGAGACTATCCTAGGACAAAGAGCAGAAGTACACCCAGGATGGGGTACCGGTCCATTTAGAGCATATAACTGTGTCTTTGGACTGTGGGAGAAAATCAGCATCAAGGGAAATGCCACACAGCATGGGAAGAACATGCAAACTCCATACACACACACACACACACACACACACGAAGGATTCAAAGCTCCAGCGCTGGATGTGCTAAGCATCAGCGCTAACACGACACCATCCTGCTGCCAAAATCCTGTTAATAAATTCACTAAAAACTCTGTTAACACATCTCAGCTACAATTTTACTGCTTCTTAATATAGTGCCAGAATTCTGATTAACACTTAATTGAATGACTAAAATAAAACAGCATATGTAAACATTATAATCACTCAGTACCAATATCGCTATATATGAATCTAAAAAAAAGACTCATGACCTGAATTTAAAATAATATAAAATAATAAAGTCTGAAAACATTATATTGAATACTAATGGTTTCTTTACAAACATCCAGGCTCCTGGCTTCATTATCTCCAGGATAACAACAGCTGTCACATCTCTGCGATTATGATTATGATATAATGTCTGTATATTTAACAGTATATGTGATGCCCAAATATCCCCTCCAAAGCTCACTCATTGTCTCATCATTCTGTATAATTTCATTTGGTTAAAAAAAAGGAAAGAAACAGCATCGGTTATAAGCCTGTAACATAAAAACAACTTCTGAGTAGATATTGTATTTCAAGGCTTAACAGCTTATTTATAAATGTGAGGTAAAGGCCTTATACTGTATCATTCGTCACAGAAATATATTCAGTTTAACTTGAAGTTGTACAATCAAACCTTAGTACACGTAGTACCCCATAAAAATTTACTAAAACATTAGCGTTTCAGAGACTCTGCAGCCAGCTAGTGGCACGCTAAGATTTCGCCATGTGAGGAGAGGTTGCCTCGAGACAGGCAGTGTGGCATTTTAGTGGTTTCTTCTTGCACAGAGGAGCAAAGAAAGCACAGGATACTGCCAAAAGCCGACACTGATATCCCCAGGGGATTGCAGAAATCATCATATGTACTGGAAGACATGCTAAAAATTAATCACAAAGAAAGATACACTGCACAGCTTACTACATCCTCACTGCAATTCCATAATTAAGAAAAATGAATTCTGAAGCTTATTGCTGCAGGAATTACTAACTCCAGCTTCAATCCAAAGACGAAAAAGCATTTATCCTGTAACTGCAATGTTTTGTGGTATCTACATAGGTAACATTTTTCTTTAATTGCATATAAATAAGAATTTACACACACAAAGTCTCACAAAACGGCTAGTAATACTGTGAACTACCCTAAGGCTTGAAAACTTGCTTGTACTCTCGCTATAATAAACGCTTAGTGGACGGTGGCCGGTAAAAACACCTTTTAGATTACAGAGAATGTGTGAATTTAGACACCAGCTAAGATTTATTATTTCTAGATACAACTAGGACAGGAAAGCACTTTTCAAGGCCTTGCAGGTCTAGCGTAGATGAACGTGGGGATCAGCAGAGACCTTCGGGTTCAAGAACATTCTAATTAGAACCCAATTTTCACCTGAAATTCCAAATGAGATGACTATGCAAATCATCCCTTTTATTTAAATGCTGAGGGGAGCAGAAGCGACCACATTATGCAGATCCAAAAGACAGGAAGTGTTGTCGCCTCTTTTTAAAAAAACAAGGACAGTACTAGCATGGCTAAAGTTCTTTCTGTTTCCGTATTTCTGTACAAGTAGTACCCATCCAAAACATACTCATTGTAAACACAGTTTATAGCAGATTTAGCTGCTACTTATACAACAAGAAGAAAAGTATTTCAGAGTGGCAGTAAAATCCATGTTGAATGTTTCAGGGAGACAGTGAAAGTTCTGTGTAGCAAACAATGCATTGCCTCTTTCTCTAATCACAGCAAATGGGACAATCCGATGATCTTTTACTGGTAGAAATATACGAGTTCTGAAATTAACTAATTTTCCATTGCCAGACCTTAGTATCCATAATGTTACGATAACACATCAGAGGCAATCTAGGTTAGGCAGATTAAATTCATTCATTAATATTCACTCAATCCCTCATTCTTCTAAATAGCAAATAAATAAGTGTTACAACTAATAAAATTTGCCCAAGCTAGAAAGAAACACACCCTTTCTTTTAGCAGATTAAATATTGGAAGTAGCCAATACTCATACATACTCAGATACAGCCTGTAACTGGTGAGAGGGATGCCTACATCGGTGATACACCTGACAGCATTTTTGCACACGAACCATTATCTCCTATGAGAAGAACCACAGTATTAACTGTAAACTTGTAAACGTTTCACTTTTGTCTGTCATCAGACTCCAGGTTGGTATCTTACAACTTCTCTGTGAAGGCAATTCTGTTTTATTCTTAGACTGCAATTTTGTTCAGATAATATGTTCCATTTATCAATGGGTGCTGAATGGCCAGGGTTACATATATCTAGAGAGATAAAAGTAATTTTTCTTTTGAGCTTGGCAAACAGGTTTATAGCAATTATTGAAGCAGCATTATTTCAGATACGTTTTCAATTAGATTGTAAATATTAGGAACAAACATGAGGAATTATGGAATGTAAAGACATTTTTAAAGGAGGAATAACGGTTGCAAAAACTGCTTCTATTGTGATCAATAATACAGTAATACATTGGTTAAAGGGGAGATATTTCTGGTGAAATTTCTCATGGCAGTAGTGAATCTCAGTATCACCAAGTTAAGTAAAAAAAAATAATAAAACATACATATATATATATATATATACACACACACACACATATATATATATATATATATATGAATATTCTTTGCAAAAGCATTATTAACATAGCATAACTTCTCATGAAATTGCAATATTATTATTATTTACAAAAATAATTGTAAATCATTGTTTATTTAACTGGATTTTACAGCACAATGTCTGGGCAGCATGCGGGGTCAGAAAGGTCACTTGTGGCAAAGGACAAACGTAGTTGTGAGGGCCTTCCTATTGCGTTGTTGGCTGCATGTCAGCCCCTGCAGTACAATCTCAGCCCGCCCTCTATCTCATGTCGTCGTTTAGACCGCCATGCTTGTTTGTCTTACAGTTGCCCATTCCTCTTCTTCACAAAGGCCTTCAGGCCCAGCTAATGGGAATTCACACTGGTCAGACTCAGAGGTGAGGACCTTCTGCAGATCCTCTTCTGCAGATGCTCTTCTGCAGATGCTGCCACTACCAATGGATGTGTGGTATAGTTATTCTTATTGCCTCCATATCCTGGATATTCTGAATTGACTTTTTCAGAATACAAACTGTAACTGCAACTTTCTACAGTTTATCCCTAAGCCGTGTAGCTTGGTAGATAAGGAGTGCTTCAGAAAGCATCAACAATATACAGGTACGTGTAAAATCTAGTAGAAGAAGCAGAGAAGACTATTCGAATATTATTAGGTGAAGAAATCAACATGGTCTTCAAGTGACCAGTCCAGTCCAAGCAGGTTTGAAATCATTTACTGCCCCAGGGAAATGTGAACGCCTCCATTTCAAAGTGAGTATATCATGTATTAGACATGTTGTGTGATATGAAAGTTATGAACTCCCACTTACCTGGGGCTTGCCGTTCAGACTGGTTTTCACCACAGCCATAAAAAGAAAGATCACTGGGCATCCTTTTCTACCAAAACTACCAAGTTTTTATTTCAATTTCTCAATGAAATTACCCCATGTTCTTCTTTGCAAGCATTCAGGAGGTTTATGATTGGTCAGTCCAGTAACAATTGTTACAATTATATTTAAATGCTACCAATGGGAGCAGTGTGTGGCTCAGCAGGCTTTGAGGGTGTCAGCCCAAGGTTGCTGATTTAAATGCCAGGCAGAGTGATGTCACTGTTGGACTCCTGAACAAGGCCCTTAAGCCCCAGTTGCCACAGGGACTGTCTGGCCCTCAAAAAAATGGATAAAAGTATCAACTAAATAAATAGAAATACCAAGGCGAAACTGTTCACTGTTGTCTCTTATTCATCTTTCTGAACCCGAACTGTCCACCTCTAGTGTTTCCCTATCACTGCTTATTTGATGCCTCTGCATCAAATAAACCATGCTTATGATCTCTGTCCCAGGAACAGTCTTGAATAGGATTGGTTAACCATACACTGATATTATCTTCCTCAAAATATAATCAAATTAATGTTGTTCTCTGCTGCTAGAAGGTCCTAGTTCTCTCATGTTGATGTATTTCATTGAAATTGCTACAAAACAGCCTCTTTCAGCATCTCCTAAGTTTTGTATCTCATACCGGGCAGCGTTTTACTGAGCAGGCTTGTGGCTTTTTGCACCATCCACATAATTTTTTCCCCCAGTGCAGTCTGTGACACATTTAATTCCTTCTTGCTCTCCTTTGTTCTGAAACCTTATTGAGTCCATAATTGCCTCATTAAAGTCTGAGTCAGCTGGTCGTAACATAGCAGTCGCTTTTTGATAGCCCCCTGTTGTCTTACCGTCGTAACGGCCTTTGTTGAGAGTTAGTTCATGATCCCTTATGACTGCGACCCGTCGGCCTATAATCATCTCCTCCTAGAGTACGGGCGTACGCGCGGTCCTCTGCTCGTTTGTGGACTGCAGTAATGAAAGCCTCACTTGTCTCACCTTGTTCGTGACACCGTTCGTTAAATTGAGCTTGCTCACAGGTGACATTATGTTTGCAGATAAAGCGCTTCTCACTTTGTCATATTTATTTTTCTCGCCGTCTGCTCGTGTTTGCCGGCCCCCTCTCTCGCCGTGTACACAAGCTGCTCTGACATTATTTGAACCTGTCAATTAAGCCAGCTGCTATGAAGAATCTCTTAAAAATCCAGTTTGGCTAGCTATGAAAATAAACAGAAACCAAACTTTATGGCCAGTTAGTTAAAAAATGTATTCTTATTACCCCATGAAAACACTTAACGTTATTCAATTTCGCTATTTTTTCCCATCATTGCGATGATCTTTTTTCCAGTAGTTATATGTCACTATTTTAGCACTGCTCACTCAACTTAAACAAGTTACATACTACTCAACTAACTAGGTTTGGTAGTAATGTGATGCGATGCAAAACAAGTCATTGATTTTTACTGCAGCTACTGTTAAATATACAGACATTGATAATCATAATCGCAGAGGGGTGACAGATTCAGAGAGTATGTTTTTTTTTATAATTCACTGGCCAAAGAAACAGATGAATTATCAGGAAATTAACCCAAACTCTTACTGAAACCAGTTCACACACCCACAGGGATGCAATGAATATATCATGTAGCAGTGTATTATTAGGAGTTCATTTTATTGGTTTAATTACACTATAATGGCATTTTATATCTTGAATAAGAAACCAGTTCACTCAACACTGAAAAGGTTGACCAGATTATTACTACTATTATTACTTTGAGGTAGGACAGGATTTGTAAACCATTACCATTTCAATTAAAAGGACCTGGATTTCACTTTAGCACTGAGTTCTTGCTGTGTGCTGATTGGTCAGCCTCCTATAATCATGCACATGTCACTAATGTTAATGTGAAACAGCTGGATGAGTCTTTCAATCAAGGAAATAAACCAGTCAGAGCACAAGAAGAACTGAACTATTTAGCCAAGCACAGAAGCCAACATGTTACATGTTAATATAAAAGCCATACATTTACATTATAGTTAGCGTATCTTTAAACCATCATTTTACACTAAACTTCTACTACTAGCACCCTGCAGCAGCCTGACACATCCGTAGGAGGTGCTTAGTCAAGAGATATATGCAGTCAAAGGTTAGTCTATAGCTGCAGCTATGAATCATTCCCTGAAACTCACAAACTCACTGATACTCATCCCACTGCTCTGTAATTTATTCGCATGTGATCTAAACATACCTTATCTACAGGATAAATGAGTTGTGCTTGAAGTTGATTTGAATTTTTACATCCTTAATAGAAAATGTTCAAAAAAGCCTGGTATAAATAATACACAGTGAGATCATTATTACACCTGGTATAACAATGGCTGTTTCACAAGCATTTTATTCCAGAAAATCGAGAAGGCTGCATCGTGCATGACTGCTAATCTCATTCTTTGACTGTCTGAAAGTTGATATCCTAAGACGTATAGCCAGGCTCGGCTGGGGATTCGGGCCTCTGATGCGAGTCTCTTGCCTTATTCCCACATGCCCTACAAAGGGGACAGATTCCTGGTGCCTCTTACTTTCCTATTTCTTGAGCCGCTACCCCATTTAAGTTCAGCAAACCAGTCCTGTGCTCTTAGCATACTCTCCAAAAATGCTACATTTATACCAAATTCCTTTCTAAAAGAATTCATAAATATAGCACAAGGGAAAGGACATCCGCATAGCAACTGGCAGGCCAGCATTTACAAAAATGGCGAAATGCTTGTGATAAGAAGTCATTCATTATATAGGTAATATAGTTATTATACTGTATTATATATCATAGTACTATAATCAATATGTCATGCTATTACATAGATACAATAAAATCATATTTCATAATAATCCACAAAGGACAAGTGAAAATAGGTCTGTATTGCTTGTAACTGTTCGGTTTAAAAGGCAGTCTATAATGCAATATCCAAATAGTTACATATTGTTTGATGGAATGTATAGCAATGTACTGGCAGACCATAAAATCGAATTTGTTTTTCCGATTTTTCTTCTCCAAATAGAATTTGCGAGACAGTTATCGATGCCGGACAGGCTCCGGACCCCCGTGACAATGACTCACACAAGCGGTTGCAGAAAATGGATGGATGAAATGTATAGATGCCTACAAAACTATTAAACATATAATTATGTTCATTGACTGCCAAGTTAAATTCGAGAGAACATAAATGCCTAATGGTTACATAATTTTCTGGAGATATTGCTAAACAAAGAGGTGGCTCCGTGGATAGTGCTGATGCTTCCTGGAGCCTGAGAGGCGGGTTTGATCTGGCCCAGCCTCTGCATCTGCAGCATTCGCACACGCTCCTCTTGTTAGTGTGGCTTTCATCGGGGAACCACAGTCCAAAGACGCGCTGGCATGTTGGAATACATGAAATGCACTTTGTAGCTGTTGGTGAACTGGTCCCCATTCCAGGCTGCATCCTGCTTTACTTCCGCTGTTTCCCCGCTTAGACCCTAGATCATCCCTACTTCCTAAAGACTGATGGGTAGATATACTCAGGACAGGCACATGCTGGAATGTTCATTACTCTGTTGTTTCATTTATCCTTGCGCACAGACCTTGATACGTTTTGCAAACTACCAATTAATGTTAGAAATGCACATGGCAGCCTGCGGCAATTGACGAGTGCTGAAGGAGGTTTCATATTTCATATGGCAAATATGACAGAAAGCAGTACTGAGCTCACTAATGCAGATGCGAAGCTTAGGGAGCTCTTTTCAGAATAAAATCTCGTTGTGGTTCTGATCTGCCAGTGCAGTGACTAATAATATATTCGGGAAATGGTCAAACAAAAGTCTCTCGGATGTTTTTCGTGACATCTGAATTCCTGTGTGCCGTGTCTTTGTTTTGCTGGGTACGGTGGCAGCGAGATGAATTGTCACGCTGCAGCATAGTAGCACTGGTGGCACAGAACTGTGACCCATTTGTTATGTTTATTCCCATTTTGCGCCCATGTAGTGCCAGGCACTTCCAGACTTGGCTCCACACTCCCAACTACATTAGGAAAGCACATATTTCTGTTCTTTGACCTTGGTGCATTATTTGGAACAAGGCATAAACCCCTATGGAGAATACAGTGATTATGTGAACAAATGCTTCAGCAGACGTTCTTTGAACACTTTGGTCTGCTTTTGTCATGGGTTTTGTCATGAACAGTCACTGACAGGACCTTTGTTTATGCACGTCTTATCTTTAGCATCCATAGCTTACTACTTGAAAAGCCCACTATCCCACACCTCTCTTCAACCGTTATAAAGCCCATTCAGTGACTGTTGCTACATTGCCGGCTATTGAATGCTGATGTATTGTGTGCACTCGACAGTAAACGTCATTATAAATAATTATGGTAGTTAATAATTTTGTGGGCACCAGATGGCACCACAGTTAAGATCACAGACCTGTAACCTCCAGGTTACACATTCAAGTCCCAAATGGATTCCTGCACAAAGGGGTCTGTTAAGTATTTAACCTGAACTACTCCAGCGAAGCGGCGAGCTCAGAAAATCTGTAACAGCCGAAGCTGTTTTGATTAAAAGCTTCGGTTAATCCAGAATGTTCAGCCACCCCTCCAACACAGAGCTGCACCCCGTGCTTCAGGTTGTATTAATATATACATTAAAATGATTGATATGACCAGTTAAGCCAGTTAAGTTAGCCGGAAGAAAAATTAGCGGATATAAAGCCTGCTAAGAACTGGCTTTCATTTTTTGTTGCAGCGAACGACTAAACGTCACGCCGTAACAGAGCGTACGGGCAATCGATCTGAACTCTGCTAAGCTGAGCGGTCCACCATGTATAGAATCTGTTAGGCCGGTGACAGAGTCACCGTAACACACAAAGAAACAAGACTTTCTCTCGGTTTCTCTCGAAACCCTTTCTTCGTGGCATTACTACCACACAGCATGACTGTCCGGTGCCTATAGCCTAAGCCATCCCCCAGTGCTTATTCTGTTTCTGAAGATCCCCATGCAAACGCATTCCGGCTGCAACGTGGAAATCCACAACCCACATACACGTCCCAATAAACGCACGTAAACGTGTAAAGATCAGTGCTGAAAACTATGCCTGCAAGTACTGCGAAAACCACAGCAATTATTATAAGAATCACGGCGGTAACTCAGAATTGACTAAATGGTTTTAAACTTTTCAAGCGAAACAGAGACAAAAACAGCACATCCTGTACTGGTTTGCTACACATTGGTCGACTCCTCCCATTGTGCCATGATCTAAAGATTCATGAAAAAGAGGAACACAGGTTCCATAATGGGCAGCCGGGCAGCTGTGCAGATCTGGGCAGGACCTACAGGATTTAATACTGAAAGCTGCACCTGTTCTTATGCATTTCAGCAGACTCACTAGCTTGCCATGCTCACTTTGTTCAATCCCAGGATCTGTGAGCATTGCTCAATCCCCTCTAAGCAAAAGAGTAGTGTAGGGTAGGAGACAGTGGCTGCCTTCTCGTTAAATACAGCACTGTGCAAGAGTCAAAGAAAACGACGTCTAAATGATTTTCATGTCGGGGCTATTATGCCTGTCAAAGTGTGTCAACTAAGCCATTTCAAAACATCTCCTAAAGTCACCCCAGTATTTGCAGCATTACAAATGGGTCCAATACACCCATGTATTTTTTGACTGTATTTTTTGACCCACCTTGTTTAGCTAATTTATACCCCACTGAGTTATTTAACTCATTAACTGAGCTGGTGGTGAAATTTAACAAATGCATAGAATGGCAGAGGTGCCCCTGAGGAGAGGTTTGGGACCCAAAGCAGTGTTCATCTAGCCATCCCTAGATATCAGCAGCCAGTAGGAGAGCAGCAAAAACTCTCAAAGACATTCCTCAATACTCATCATTATTTCTATTTGTTTTTCCAACATAAACTTTCAGATTTAACAAGATTCTAACAGACTGTAAACATTTAAACGAACTGTTCTCTGATCTCCACAGGAGTCCACACAGTCTCTGTTACTGCAATGATATGTTTATGCCTGTTATGGTCTAACCAGTATCTGGCATCTGTAGAAGTGGATTAAAAAAGAAAAAAAGATATATATGTATACACACACACACACATCAGGTTTTCAGTATAGTGAAATGAAACACATGTAACATTTAACTAAGCAAGTTGGTCAGAATAAAAAAAATAAAAAATTAAAAGGATTCCTTGGGAGGAAAAAAATCAGTCCAGTGTGGCTTCAAAGTACTGAAGCCTTTTGACTTTTTTATGTCTTAGATAAATAAAAAATATGTATTGACGCTGTATCATTTAATAGACTGCAATATAGTGGGCAACGCTGTTTCCTCCCATCTGCATAGTTGATGGTTTGAATCCCGCCTCTGCTCTGCATGTCTGGAGTTTGCATGTTCTCCCCATCTAGTGTGGGTATCCTCAAGGTCCTCTGATTCCTTTCCACGGTCCAAAGACATGCTGTTAGGCTAATTGGCATCTCTAAATGTGCGCAGAGCGTATGACTGTGTGTGTGCCCTGTGGTGGACTGGCATCCCGTCCAGGATGCACTTATGCCCTGTGCTGCCTGGGACAGGCTCCAGGCCCCCTGCACACCCCTGACCAGGATAAGCAGAGGATGGATGAATTGGAAACAGGTTTATTCTGTGATTCTCACTGAAAAAGTAGTCTGGAGATGAGATGAAAACAGGCTTATGCAACACCTTAGAAATCTTTCTGAGAAAAACCATAATTCAATAAACTGTGTCATTTCCTGTACTTACTAGTTAGATTCTTAGATTTGCTTTGAGGATTTTTTTACTCATTCCTGCCTACAGAAATTGCCCGGCTGAAATATTTCTATTAGGTCCTGCAAGGCCTGAGCATGGACTCAGCCACTACAAAAAAGAAACGTACTCCTTATTCCTTGCTGGATTTGCAGGAATGCTGGGGATCATTGTCTTGCCATTAGTATACATTTTCAGGGCAACTCTGTCTCACCCTGGGAGGGCCCGAGGTTTTACAGCAGTCCATTCGTAAGTACAAGTTGTTCATAAGTCGGATGTTCTAAACATGGGGACTGTCTAAACAGGGGAAAAGCAAACTTCCAAAGATCCAGAGGCTCATCTCAGACTTGGGATAGCAAAGGATTCCTCATGGTTAGTTTGTCAATGTATGGCACATGCCTGAGGAGCGACATGGACGTTGTCTTCAGGGAGGCCCGCAGATCTATACGGCATGATTATGTTCGTTGTTCTTTAGAACCATTTTTAAGCACATGAACATTTAGTGATGCACACTAAATTCAAGAAACCGGGGACTGATAATTGTTAGCATAACAGAAACCCAATTCCCTCTTCTAATTATTGACTTTGATATTTACACACCTGTTTATGCGTTCAACATTTAAATGCCTAATAAACCATGTTGCTCCCTTTTGTACATTTGAATAAATTCCCATTTTTTCCCTTGAATAAAATTGAGTAGTAATTGCTCCTGTAAATCAAAAAAAAAAAAGATTTCACAGCAAGTAAACCATACTGTGCTGCTGTTCACAAGTGAAAGAATGTTCATTTTTGACTTTAATTAAATTTTCAGAGTACATTTTCATAAGCCATAAACATTAGGCTTCTGCTTTTCGGGTGTCTGGATCAGGACCAGTACTTGGCATTTAACTGCAATTTGTCATATCCTAGTCAACTCTTCCCTCTGAGCCACAAGGATTTGTGGTAAACCGGGGATTATAAACCAGAATATCACAAAATAAAGTGGAATTTTATTATAATATCTCAATATATCAGTTGCCAAGGAAAAGAAATACATGCTGAATTTAACAGCAGGCTGTTAGTTGTCAGACATTATTAGCTGGTATCTACTAGAGAACCTGGCCACCTAGTTTTTTTATTTGGAATTCTATCTGTTTGCTTCAGGGAAACAGATGGCGTTGTCCTTGAAAAAAATCAAGCTTGAAAAAATGAACAAAATATAAAACAAAGACTATTATGCGTGATCACTAGGTTCACAAAATATTTCACATCCCTAAAGATAAGTACTGTCTGCATGACTGGAGGACTACAGACTGATGGATTGAATACTAGATATTGAGATTTCCCTGTAATTTCTAAGAAAACACTGCATCATCCAAACACATTGTTTAATAGGTCAGTGTATATTTTTTTCCCTGAAGAAAAGCAAACTGTTAAATTAATTTAAGATAAATCTAAAAACAGCAGATTCATCTATCTCATAAACAACAGACTTGCATACCCTTAACTTTAATCCCACTGACAAAATGATCTTTATGAGACCAGCCATCATTCCAAATATTACAGGCTCTATTTAAATGAATGGGAAAAACACAATGAGATTTTCTTCTATTGGCTCATGGAGTCATCATTGAGAAGAATTGGAAGTTTCCAGATAATGGTAATGTATTTCTCACACCTGGATATCAGTTCATTTGAATATGGATCAATGTGTCTTTGGGCGGTAGGGATTACACCTGCAGTCTGACAGAGAGATGTCATGGTGAAGACCCCATTATTAGAAAATTGTAGACTTTAAATTGTAGTTTAAATTGTGTTTTTCATTTGGTGGGGAGGGAGTTTATAATCTTTTTTGTATATTTTTTTTAATTACTCAGAGATCTACTCCTCCACAAAAAACTCCCTCTACATGTTATTCCAAAGCTGCATGCAATTAAATTATACTGCAAGAAAAAAAACTACTGCAATGTCACCCAAGTGAAAGTCATGGCAGACAGTCCTGCACTGGAAGACTTTGGTAGGCTGAGCATTACGGTGTACAAGCTGTGTTAAATAAGTACTTTTCAGGTTCTTTTCTTCTGCAGCTTGGCAGCTTGTCATCGGCTGCGCAGATATTGCTTTTTTTTTCTTTTTTCTTTTTCCACAATTGTGGAGCAAACTTTTTCTGTTGCTTATCTGGTGTAAATTGTTATGTTGAGCAAGTAGGTGCACTCAACAGAAAGGTGGCTGAAAGGTTCAGTTCCAGCTCTGGATATATGTTCCACAGCTCTGGAT
>JAODKM010000016.1:12287566-12319000 GCA_026780845.1 Petrocephalus sullivani | reverse complement strand
GCAAGTAGGTGCACTCAACAGAAAGGTGGCTGAAAGGTTCAGTTCCAGCTCTGGATATATGTTCCACAGCTCTGGATGTATGTTCCACAGCTCTGGATGTATGTCGAGAAGCTCTGGATATATGTCCTATAACTCTGAATGTATGGTCTACAGCTCTGGATATATGTTCTATAGTCCTGAATGTATGTTATACAGCTCAGAATGTGTGTTCTACAGCCCTGGATGTATAATTTTCTTGTGCTTATGTGGAGGTTAAGGTTTAATGCAGGGGTAGGCATCCCCGATCCTGGAGTATCAGTATCCGGCAGGTTTTCTATCCTGCCTAGTTAGTTCCTATCTGCCCAAGATCAGCAGTGGTTCTTCAGAGACCAGGCAGGATGGAAAGCCTGCTGGGTACTGGCTGTCCAGGACCAGGACTGCCTGCCTCTTGTCTAAACTTTATGTTATTATATATGAGTGAATAGCACGTGAACCTAAGCAGGTAAGGTCAATTAAATAGTACAATTAAGTGCACATTGTATTCATCAGAGCAACTTCAATTTTAAGTTATTACATTTGCATAAAAAAATGTCCACATATAAACAAACTGACGAACCACCTATGAATGATATCATGCGTCTGTGAGCAAGATCACTGGACAATCCATGAGGTAATAAACGCTTTATTCTTATAAAAAGTCATTAAAGTTAGAGTAACATTCATCTCTTTAAAATAGTCCTTAAATTTTGCTTTAAGAGATTAAGTGCCAGGCTCCCAGTTTTGACTCACACTAAGCATTTAAGTTTCAATGGTCCATGCATTTGGATCTGCGGCTGCTTTTAAGCTTTTAACACCGTCTGCGGCTTCATCTACTCACTCGTGAGAGTTTGCACAATGTGATTCACATTTCAAACTGTAAGCTTTCAAACACCCAAAATGAAATGTTGGTTTAATTCTGCACAGTAATGCTTAGAAGACTTTAATAAAATATACACCTGCTGTAAGTCAAATACCGTACCGGGAGGGGGGGGGGGAGTTAATTGCTTCTAATTTCCGTTTTAAAGCAGTTTTTGCCAGCATGCAGGGTCGATGCCATATAATAATAGACATGGCTTATTCCATACTCTTATTCATGGCGTTTTCCGTTAATCAATAATGCATTATATTTTACAGATAAATGATTAAAAAAGAAAACCCGATTCAGCTTAACTTTCGTTGTGTTTCACTTTAAGTCCCGTACAAAATAACTGTTACCTAAATTTATTATAATAATAAAAAACTTTTTTTTCCCTCCCAACCATTACTGTCCATATAGGGTAAGGCGACCACGTAAAACAGGAGGACTGAGCACCGGCACGACCTTGGGTCACTGGTGTAGCCGATAACTGATGATTAATGTTGTAATTACATTGTAACACTATAAGAGGCGAAGACGCGCTTACTGCGTAAACACCCACCAATTAACGACAAAAGATAAAGAACTTAACGAGCTCCTTTGTCAACCTTTATAAGAAGTTTAACATGCGAGGTGCCTTACCTGTACCTGCTCGACTGTCTCCGGCGACTTCATCTGCTGTTTCTCCTTGTATAAAGACCACAGACCGACGTTAGGCAAGAAAATCAAGGCCAGCGTGGATAAAAAGCCGATCTGCAGCACTCGTCTCTGGCGGATCTTCGGCGCGAAGACGCGCCGGTGCGCGCTCGTCCTCTGCAGACGGTGCGCCTTCGGGATCCGGAAACCGGCCATCGGAACGCCGTCCCCGCGAACTGTTAGCAAACTTTCACCTAAGGACACGCAAAATAAACCCCTGGCATAATCTCTTAATTTCCACTTATCTGAGGAAGAAAAAAAAAAACCACCACACAAGCCGTAATTAAGACTTCATCAAAATACATTTGCACGTTAAAGTCACTATACCCATATATCTCAGGAGTAAAAACGATCACCGGAATAAACAGCCAATAAATTAATATTGACGGCATATGCAGCTGAAATAATTGTTATAAATCCTATAAAATGATGTCATAATGGGAGTGCAAAACAATGACAGATAGTCGGAGAGCACAGCTCGCCAGAGCAGAAAGCCAGAAGGTAGCAATCAGCATCACTTACTGCCGAAGCGGCTTTGCATGTTGGGGCGCCAGTGCGCGTCTCTCAGATGGCCAGCCCCCCTCGGCATGTCATTCCGCTCTGCCCGTATTCCTCAGCGCTGCACGCATCGGGCACACAGTGCCTAGCCAGCACCGAGAGCGCGGCAGTCCTCCCTGACCTGCATTTCTCGCAGCACAGATAACACGCTAGATTCCCTACCCGCGTCCCGACCGCCCCCCACTCCCCCCCGGTCCGCTATGTCGCCGCCGTGAACCACGTGTATCGTGACAACATACTGAAAGGCTGCATGTTCCCCCGGAGAAGTCGAGGTGTGTGTGTGTGTGTGTGGGGGGGGAGGCAGATTGGGGGCTCTGTGCCATCAGAGCGCAACCTTCACATGAGAGGGGATGGAAATCGCCCAGTATGGTATTTTTTTTTGGGGGGGGGCAACACATTGTATGGCCAAGTGTCAAAATAATACTCTCTTTGTAAAACCGACTGGCCAAAATCAGCGAGTGACTTCGGGCTTTTTGCGCGAAGCAGTGCCTGCTTATGAAGCGGTAGGATATGGTTTATCAGATTTATGGGGATTTTGACAGATTTATTGGCCACGACTACACTGAAAAGAAGCAATGTACTACAATGTTGTACTCCCCGACTAGTATGAGTTTATGTTATATTATTTAAGCAATAGAGGCATATTGAGAAATATTTAATGCTTCGACAAGATCACAGGTTGCCCCGTAGTCCGCTTGTCGCTTCCCGCTTATGGTTTTTGAGGAAAAATTCCTTATTTCCAGACAGCTGTCAGGTCCAATAACAACGTTTAATTTTCATACATTAAGGATGCCGTATGTCTGCCAAACCACCCAATCCTCAATTTAATTTAAATATCAACATTCTTCGTTTCTTCTTCTTATTATTATTATCATTATTATCGTTGTTGTTGTCGTTGTTGTTCTTGTTGTTATAGTGTTATTATTATTACTAGTTTTAATCATAATAATGAGCAGATATGACACAATATCTCGTGCCTGGAAAGTTATTTAAATGCCATCTACTTAAAGTTTGGTTTATGCTTAAATAATTGCAGTAAACAGTGAAAAAATAAGTGTCAGTCCCCTTATATCCAAGGCAATTAACATAGATTATTAATGTTATGAATGTAATAATATATAGGAAATTATGACAGTGGGTTTGATGGTTCAGGATATGTTGTTTTACACAAAGAATTTCTGCTTTGCTTTGGCCTTGAGACATCAGTGTTAGTGAGGCAAATATTTTGCTGTGGAATGTGGTATGAGATTTAGGTTCGGCTTTCTGTGATTACAGGTGGTTCATCTCGAGGGACCACCAGAATTAGTCAGAAGCCATCTTATCATCTTTTAGCCTTTGGAGCTCAACAGGTTTTCCGAATGAGAACACCATCTGTGCGTTATTTTTTATCCAAACAACTCGTCCCCGCACCGGCCAATGTCTCATTCAACTGCTACCTCTAAAATTACTTGGTAAAATTATTCATTCTTAATCTAATGCTTGGTAATGGCTTTTCAATGCGATCACTTTAAAGAAACTGCATTTTTGTCACATTTATTATGGGGGGGGGGGGTGGATAATATGCATAATTTAATACAATTCAGCTGCTTTCATCAAGCTAATGTGCATGTTCAGCGTGGACAAAGAGGCCTTGATTTCACTTCTTGGCCACAACATCGCCAGCAACCACCCCAGTCCCCCCCCCGGCTAAACCTGTCACTCATCCTGACTTTTGTCTTCCTCTCTCCTTCTCTGTCATGTTCTCCTCATCGGTGACTAGTTTCCTTTCATCCCTCCATAATTCCTCTGTCCTCTTCTCCGTCCCCCAACCGCCGCTAGCTACATTAATCTTCATTTTTACACCATCTGCTTATAACCTGAGCCCCGATTGCCCCCTTTTAGAGTCAAAGCGTGACGCTGACCTGTGGACTGACGGAATGAGGCGGAAATAAGTGCAAAGGAAGCGAGGAAACGCAAGGTCACTTCTGCTAATAGCTACTAGCATCATTTTTTTTTTTAGCTATCTTTTAACTTTTCCCCCCGGCTGCTGCCACACAAGCATATAACTCGAAGGTGATTGGCGCCGGTTAAAAACCCATTCTTTGTTCATTGTACAGCCTTGACACCTATCACTGCGGGACCCGGAACACTCCGCTCCTCTGAAACGTCACGCGCTTCTCAGGATCGGCAAAAAGGGATTTCTGACTGACACGGAAACTGAAAGACGGCTATTTGTTATATGTTTAAAACTAGGCAGAATTCCTAAGTGCATGTCTTAATTATTTTTATAATGATTCATTTGGAATGTGGTGCAGGACTTGCCTAGTATAGATTAGTATAATTTGAAGTATTGCTCACATCCAAAATAATATCTTCATTCAGGTAACTATACCAGTAGAAAATATGTACATTTCCGCATATTATAGTTTTCTACGTGCTATTCCTTCCTCTCTAGCTTTTACTTGATTTGCAGTTGTAGTGTTGGGTTGTTTCCGAAATGGACTTACCAGTGTCAGGGCTGCTTGGATTAGAAGTCCCCGAGAACATTAGAGGGCCTCATTAACAGCTCCCGCCTCCTTTAAGCGCGTCCCGCGTGCTGCTCCTTGAAGTCCTTCCCGACACCTACCGGGTCTCGCGCTCCTCACGTGGCTTCTGCTGCCTCAGCCCTTACGCAACTCAAAGCGCGTTTCAGGCTTTTCAGGCGAACACGTAGCGTCTCCTCGGGCTGCTTCTGGTGCATTCATCTATTCAAAGTCTGATGTTCTTCATCGCGCTAATCTATGGGAATGGGGGCAGCGATGCCCGGCTGTACCTGTGAGTTCAGATTCTTCAGCCAGGAGATGAACAGCTATTGTTGTCCTCTGCTAGGGAAAAAAAAACACACAAATGCTACCACATACTTCTTATAAGGAGACCTAAACATACAACTTTTCAGCAGCACATCTCACCCTGGTGATGTATTATGATAGCTTCTGGGTGTATTATAAGGATTATTATTAAAGTTTTTTTTCCAGTCTTGATTTTCTGTAGCTTTCGTAAGTGAAAGTGCCTGGGAAAGCTTTTGAATCGGAGCATTTCATGTTTGACCTGTTCCCATCCATTGGCATGATCCCGATAAATGAAATGGAAAATTGTTGGACTGATGGCTGGATTAACTGAATATTCCTTATTAGTGGAAAGTTAAATGTGGATCTTGAGGAAGAACAATCCTTGTAGCCATATTATATCATTTTTTTAAGTATCTAAGCATTTAGAAGCTGCTTGGATTTTAATTGAACCATGAATTTAGTGTCTACCTGTAGTGCTGTCAGTGCTTAAAATTTCTATTTGATTTTTAGCTAATAAAATTCCTAGCTGTTCCTTTTTCAGATTTTTCAGGATTCAGCCTTTGACATTTAGGGACATTACCGAAATAACTGTTGTGCTGTAAGGCACAAAAATTGAGTAAAGCTACTAATTTAACATTGCGATATGTTCCTAAAGTTTTCTTTGAAGTCATTATTATATTTTTAGAAGTTAAGTTTTAAAATAAAAAAAATCGTTAAATAAAAATCGTGTAATATTTGTTCAGTTATAAACTATCTGCAGATTAAATGGGGTTCAGTTCGGCAATAGGTTGGACAGCACTTGCATATGAATGAAATGTTTCCTGCTAGGATGCGTGTATTCAATCATTTGCCGAGTATTCCGCATCCTCGTGCCCTGTGCTGCCTGGAACAGGCTCTAGGCCTCGCTGTGACTGGGTTCAGGATAAGAGGCTGACGGATGGCTGGATGGAGTAATTACAATTCTGATAACAGCACTTTGAAATGAAGTGAGTGCACATTAAATGTTAAAAAAATGATTAGCTTTGAAATCATACAGGCACAAGTCCACCATGACAAATAAACAGTTCCGATAAATCTGAACGATGCCTTTCAAATAAATTCAGCGGTCGTCTGTCTGCCATGATAACGGAAGCTCATGGGAGGCCGGTTATCAGCTTTAGGGAATTGGCTGTAATAAAGTAGAGCTTTAGTTTTATATGTATGGGTATCTCCTGCCTGCTTCTTCTCAGAGATTTGGCCTCAATCAATGCCTTCTAGATGTGATCAGGCTTAAGAATTCTCCCTCGAGTGGTAAGAGGCCGCTGTCTGATTTCTGGTCAGATAAAGCAAAACCATGACTTTTTAAAGGTGAAAATGAGCAATGGTGAAATTTTAAATAATATGCGTATGATACATATACATATAATCAATATAATCAATTACATACAAATCAATTTGAAACGGGACAAAATTAGATAAAAGTGACATAGTCCTGCCTGATGTAAGTGGCTTTACTGTACTGTAAACACACCCCAGTCCTATTCATTGAAAGTCAGTCCTGAAATATTAAATATTCTGCCTCAGTGGTATTTGTGGCACCACATATGAAATATTTAGATAATGTATAAAATATCATGAAGCATTATATACAATATAAGCATTTCAGAAATAGGGAGTTTGTGGCTTTTTTCTAAATTACTTGGTGAACACATTTACTTCTCAATTTGCTAAAATGTCTATAATACAGGTGTGTCGGGATATAGTGGATGGGATCATTTCCAGCTGCTGTGATGTGGCTAAAGAGACTAGGAGATGTTTGAGATGAGAGGTAAGGGAAGGGTATAGATCACCAGGTGCCAGGTAGCATGATGCAGCAGTAAGCAAAGGCTTTAGGCGGGCAGGAGATCCTGGTGAATTAAAAGAATTATATAACTGCAGTTACGGGATACGGTGACGAGAAGGGAAGGCGTGACGAGGTTGAGAAGACTTCAAGGGGAAGAAGACCACCTAGAAGTGGTTGGTTTTGCGAATGATCAAATATCCTTTCAGACAGCATGCATTCTATTTTTGAAAGATATAACCCTTTGACATCATCAGAGGGCATGCCTGTTCCAGCTTGTGTTGGAGGCCTGTGAGGAAGAAGATGCATGCGCTCCTCCAGCTAGTGATTTTAGGGATCTTTGTGTCAAGACCCCTGCACGTATCTCGGACTGTCTTCTGTGAATCGAAGTGCAAGATATCGCATTGGATATTTCAGTTGTGATATTTACGAAGAGTTGAGTGAAGGAAACGGAAAACAGCAGATGAAATTATGTAATTTTGGTGAAGTTTCCATTTATTTCATTATTCGATTTCCCTTTTTTCTTTTTCTTTTTCCTCTGGCAAATGACACCTTGAGTATCATACTTAGTGAGCAAAAGGAGCCAGGAGAGAGAGATTCTGGGGGGATGCTCTGCCGAGACTAGCACTAAGTTGCAGCTTAGCGGGCGACTGAGAAGCTAAAGCTTAGACAGGCTGTGGTACGGATGAGACCGGGCTCCCTGCCTTCAGTGTGAGGGCGAGAATCTCAAAATGAGTACAGGCCCGGAAAACCCAGGTGATCAGTCCCAGAAGAAAGTGAGTGTGGTACCCTGGGAATTAACTCAACAGGAAGTCTGTCTCCTCTGGCCAGAAAAGTGAAAGACTACTCGATATTAATTTTAACAATATTAGTGTAAAATACAAAAGGGATGTAGCCCAGTCTCTACTACATAACCCAAAAAGGCCCTAAGTGGGACACTGTATAAATAAAGGATGGGACTGCCCTTGCTTTGTGATTCACTATAACCCATTTATCTTCCATAACCACTTACCTAGTGCATGGTCACGGTGACCCTGATGCCTTATATCAGGAAGCACAGGACACCTGGGACGGTATGCCGCTCTATCACAGGGCATGCACACAGTTTGGGCAATTTAGAGGCACCGATTTGCCTTATCACGGGCCTTTGGATTACAGGAGGAAACCCGTCGATAGAAATCGCAACACCCAGACACAGAGATGAGCAGGGAATTGAACCAGCATGCATGCAGGTCTGATACTACAGAACTGACCAGGAATCCACCACATCACCCCAACTCCTAACCCTAAAACAAGGTAAAACAGAAGCAACAAAACAAAACAGTATAGGACCAAAACATGGCCTGAGAAATGCCAGACCTTTTGCTGGGAGAAGCAGTTTTCCTCCAACCCAATCTGTTTGCAGCGGCAACACTCAGTTTCTTGCTTATGTCCCAATTTGATATGAGTATTTTTAATTTTAACACACTGTGACATTTTAAAAGCAAGTAATATCGAAATTGTTTTAATCATATTGAATAACTGCTTAGACTAACCTAATAATGCACAGCGTCCTTTTATATGAAGCTGTATATGGCTTTTTCTTCTAAATAAATAAGTGAGGCATATATCTTGTGTCTGCCCTTTGGGAATGTTAATTAGTCCAAGAAGTTTCTATGCTTCTTTGTATGACTGGCATTATCCAACAGCTTTCAACAGTGAATACATTTTGAAAATCACCAGGGTTTCTGGTAACACTTTTTGCAAAGTGCCATATGTAGACATCCCATCCAAAATACAATGTAAAAAATGACAGGGAATCATTACAAAAACATGCATTAAATTCTGTATCAACATTCACAGGCTGTCAGCGAT
Organism: Petrocephalus sullivani; assembly: GCA_026780845.1. Classification (NCBI taxonomy): domain Eukaryota; kingdom Metazoa; phylum Chordata; class Actinopteri; order Osteoglossiformes; family Mormyridae; genus Petrocephalus; species Petrocephalus sullivani. Next base: position 12,310,392 of record JAODKM010000016.1, on the reverse strand, counting down.
AAATGACATTATACCATGGCTTTAGTAAATACTATTTTCTTATTGGTCCAGAGATGTGACATGGGTGTTGATTATTTTTGTGCAACTACACGGGTAGTTCCGGCAGTCTAATAACAGAACTTTAATAATATGTTTTAATGATTATGCAAGTCAATATAATAACCTGTGTGACTTTTTACTTATAAATAAGCAGTCACTCTTATCAGAATAATTTCCCTTGGTTTTCTGAAAGCAAGCCTCTGTCTGTTGACGGTTTCTATGGTAACTTAACAGGCTTGCCACTTCCAGCAAGAAGCCTGATCAGACGTTCTATCCTTATAGGGACTATAAGCACATTGGATTATTATTAAATGCTTATTATGGAATATTAATATGTGCACATCGGAACATTATGAAATGCTTATTGAAATAGTTTTCTTCTGAAAAATCAACCTTGCCATGTTTATTCTATAATTTTTTTGTTCATAAGCCGTGGTAAAAGCACAACAAACCACTTGGAGGCATGCCGTCATGGAAAAATGATCAACTCCAACCTTGCTAGCATTACGGCAATTTGTTGCGTATAACTGTCATATAACCGCGTACCATGTAGCTATGTGCGGTATTATCGATATAAGTCTTTCGGTGGCATTAAACCCAGCTTCCCCGAGGAAACCAAGCAGAGAGAACATGCAAAATATAAACATACAGATGAAGGGCAGAAGGTCACCGTACCTCCCCCCAGAGTGAAGGCACACTTGATATAGCTGCATGCATGCGTGTAGCTGCAGCACGGCAATCTGTTTTCCGTTGCCACTTTAGTGCTGGGCTGTGGTGAGCCTGGAGCCCATCCCAGAAAGCACTGAGCACCAGGCAGGGGACGCCCTAGATAGGATTCTATCACATGGCACACATTATGGGCAATTTAAAGATGCCAATTTGCCTATCTGCATTTTCCTGGATGACTGGAGGCAAATGGCGCAAGCCCACAAAACACAGGGGAGACTCCACACACAAAGCACTCAAACCTGCACCCCTGGAGGTGTTAGGCAACAGTGCTACCCACTGTGCCAACACAGTCTACGCAGGATATAAAGAGAATATATAAAAAGCATGATTACGGAAGTCACAGGACATTCATACAACCTTTATACAACCCGAGCCCTGCAGGAATCAAAGGAGCACATTCATGAAAGCTGCCAGTCACCCCAGTGACGATTAGCTGGTGTGGCCATACATGAATGGACTAACACATGGACTGGCATATACGCACACAGGCAAACATGCACAGTATAACTGGGTACAAATGATTAAGGCCGGTGTGCCTGCAAACATTTATTTTTGACTGAATTGGCGCGCAAACGTAGTCTTGGAGAACGTTCTTAGCGTAAATTGTTACCAGCTTGTTCAGTCTGGTTATGCTCTCCTCCTGTTCTATGTGGAACAGTCCGATGGCAAAGAGGTGCTGTCAGGAATGGGGAACATTTATTTGGCTTCTAGCCTAATTGGCCAGGTAAATACCTGTGATGTCTGTGGGAAGAATGGAGATGCTCTTGGCTAAACTGTTTTTGCATTTGAATCCGTTTGTATGCCTTGCAGAAAGAATAGCTATTTAATTATTTCTTTGATTAAATGTTTATGCATGAAAGAATATTGTATTTTTGTCTCAGGGTCTGTCTTGTTAGACGTGTGTCAATTTATTTTGTGTGTCCTCCTTCTTGTTAAGGGTGCTAGTCACCTTTCCGTATATTTGCCTATCCCGTTTACTGTAGGTCAGGGGGTCCTGTGTCAAGTGTATGTGAGTGTAGTAGGACCTTCAGACTTTGGAAGCTGTTGATAATTGTTCTCAGCTTCATATAGAGGCCTAGCAGGTTTTTTTTAGGAATGTTTGCATTTTGTTGGATTTGCCGTTAGTTTTGTTTTTCCTATTTTTTCCCCCTTTTTTTCCTTATTGATATAATATTGCACATGGTTTTGGGTTTCTGTTTTTTGTTGGACTTAACGTCTGCTCGATCAGTTTCAAGCCTTAATAAATAATAATTCCTTTGGAACCCTCTATCTGACTCTTTTTTGTTTTCGGCCATACCCTCCGACAGACGGTACCTCTAGCGTGGCCCTGTCACAATCCCGTCATCTGGGGGAACAGACCCTCCAGCAGAGAATTTGTTTCAAACATAACAGTTCATATATAAAGAGTATATAAATAGATGATATATAAAGAGTCACTACTCAAACTGGTTGGTTGAAACAAAATCTTGGTCAGTATAGAAACCATTTATTTTTCCTGTGGGTGACTCAATAAATGGCATTTTCCAACTGCTAAAACCCCACATCAAGTATATAGTCTACACTAGCTGCGATTATTTCAGTGGATTTGACATCCAATCCTGAAATCTCTCAGCACCCAGAGTGGGGCTTGGTGATACTCACGCCTGTAAATTGATTTTGTGGAAACTTGCCATGCCGCTCCTATATGATGCCATTTATAAAAACCGAAAGATGTGAAATTAGCTGTTGAAGCTCACAGTACGCCATTCAATACCCGGCTGGATGCAGACATTTGATAAAGGAGGATTCCCTCGATACGCAGTTTATTAGTTATACTGCTCAAAAGCAAAAGGACTTTGTGCTTTTTATTATGAACTGATTTTAAGAATTTGACATTAGTAAATGGCATTAAATTTGCGTCTGACGTGATGTGTTTTACCTAAGAGTTGTATTTGGTTATTTTATGGATTAAGCTTAAGACTGTTTTAAAGGTACAGTACACGGCCGTTCTTAGTCTGTAGATGCACATATTTCTACAGATAATGTTGTTAATAGCCTTCAGTGTGACAATAAAATGTATGAATTTCTCTCGAATTTTATGAGGTTTCTATCACGTAAGGATTTCAGTATCGATGGGTCTTTTATTTTGACAACACTGTTTCCCACTGATGATATTAAATAGTTAAAGTTGGCAAATGAACATCGGTGGGAGCATGAAACACGATTCATGAAAGAACAACCTCATGGTCTATGGGATAATGCTCAGCTTCACATCCTGGCTGACAGTGAACACGGTAATATCGTTACGTAATCACTGGCCAATTTGTTTGTTCTATAATAACAATTGTAATGTTATACCTCTTTATGATTTGTATTAGTATATTTGTTTTGGCCTTCAGGCTTTTTAACTGGTGCCTTGTAGCATATTGAAACTCAAAAGTATTTTAACGTGGGTGTCTGGTGAATTTGAAATTTTTTGTATTTTACAGAGTTTGTTAGACATTTTCCGAGAGGTATGTTTTCCTTAGTGCTCACGCAGTGTGTTTATGAAATGCAAATAAAGCAATAATGGATTCATAAATGACCAGCCAATACAGCTTCAAAGAATTTGGGTGGGAAAAAAAACTGTTAAAGGGTGACAAAAACCTGAAAAAGGTGGACAACCAGTGTTTTACTACATATGCTGTTTTATCTATACGGTAAATTTAAGCATCAGGAAAGAAAGCTTTGGAGCCTGTCATGCTGAACTGTCGCTTTTCCACTCTGTGCTCAGCATCTCATACTTGTTTTGCCACCACTTAACAATCACAAGGCGATCTTGTTCCAGGTCTCCGATTCTCTGTGGGCAAAACGAGCAGAGTGGAAAAATTCAGGCTCTTCCAACTTGCTTAGTTCTTTCTTGGGCCAGCTGTGCATTGCATTACCGAACAAACCTTCCGTGGGCATCATTTATATATGCAGGATTTTTTGGTGATATGTTGTAGAAATATCACTAAACTTGTCATATGTCGTGATGGTATCATTATGTAATATAGGGGTTTTTATGAGGAAACTGGTAATAGGTGATATTTCATGCTTAATAAAATATGCATGAATTGAAAATCATTGTTATAAGAACTGTTATATTGATCTATTTCCTTTACCTGCTTGTCTTATGCAGGGCGATGGGGATCTAACGCCTATTCCGGATGTTATGTGGGCGAGATAGGGAATAACCCAGGAAGGGGCACCAACCCATCGCAGAAAGTGCTACTGTACTGTACTGTATATAATATGCTATAATAAGCTAAATACTGAAATTATTTATGACATTACCATTCTGACTCAAGCACTATAGTATCTTGCATTGTGTTCTCCGTCTTGGAAGCTCCAGATGCCTTGTGCAGGTCACACTCTGCATTTATGCGAATGCTAATGCGGAAGCCCGGATCCACTTTTCAGAAGAACCACACCACTAGCCCTCCTTCCTCTTGCGAAATCCCCCGGGATGGATATTGACATTAAACTTCCTAATTTTGTGAGTACAAATACACGATGTGATAAAAATGAATAAGGAAAGGGGCCGGCCTCATCTCTCTTCGGTGACAGCTTCCCCCTGGGCATTTTTAGTAAAACATCTTCAATTGAAGCTTTTTTGTAGATGGCGAGGTATTGAATTCCCATCACTTCTTCTTGGCTGGGTAAGAATACCCAGAGGTGGAATACATTAGTCAAGTAGATCCTTGGAATAAAATGATATCTATATAAAGATCTGTAATGTCAGGCAAGGGCAGCAGTGGCTTCATGGCACATTATAATATACCCAGTTTAAATTCTGATGACACCCTATTGGGTGTCACATTAAAAACTCCCAAAGATACGTTCACACTGTACACAGCTAGGGCAGAGAATATCTTTAAGCTACAAATGCCTTCTAAAGGCTACAGCTGTCAATATTTGTCACGGCTGCCTTCCCTGCAGTTTGTCGCGAGTCTGTAGCGTCAATTGTATTTCGCTCACGATGCAGAAAAGTTAACAAACGCACTTCTGTTTCAAACAGACTACATCAAGTGTAAGAGCTGCCAGGAGAAATATCTGAGGTATGTTTCAAGGTATCAAAGTGTTGAACAAAAATGTGGCATTGATTGACTGTGACAGAAAACAAAGAATAAATCCAACAGAAATAACAACCCAGACAAAGACATACTATATTTGACAAATTACTCTTTCAGCATATACCCGCATGATGTCTTAAGACTGCAGTATATGACATTACATCCATTTATTTTCCATAACTACTGATCCAGTTCAGAGCCTAGAGCCTATTTCAGGAAGAATAGGATGCAAGATCATCTTGGGATGTCAGTCCATCACAAGGAGCACAATTGAAAACTACAGGCGATTTAAAGACACCTTCAATTAAAGTGCATGTTTTACATTATTGGATTATTGGCATATTATGGGAAAATAGAGGCATTATTCGGCACACCATATGCCAAATAAATAAAATAAATTTGCAGACATATTAAACAAACTTGTGTTTAAGATGATATTTTACTTAATTTAGGCCTAATTGTGTTCAGGGGCTGTTGTAATGGTAATTATCATGCATATACGTGTTATTGAATGCAAAACACTGTTAGTTGTTAGAAAAAAGTTACCTTTTAAAAGGTAATTTAAAAAAAAGTGCAACCATATGAACAAATTATTATTTGCCGTCAACCTCATCCGGTGAGAAAATCCAGAGAAACTGCATGAGTATTAGCCCAATTAGCTTAGGAGAAATGAGAAACATTTGCCAATAATTTCATCATTAATGATAAAAAAATATTGTGACAGGGAGCTGGGCATGGAAGGGGTACTGCGAGCATCTGTAACATCTGTAACATCTGCACGCTAAACACCACCAGACTTGGGCATGTTTAGCTATCAGGGCAGGTGCTGAATGGGAGCATCACGCCTGTCCCTCCTTGGGAGTACTTTGACATTTCTATCTGCACGGTTGTTTCTCGTGTTATTCGACGCATCGCGGCCAAGTCGTTTGTCTCAGTCAGGCGGGGGGGACGTTAATCATACATTTTCTTTGCAGTGCTGTGCACCATGACTTTAATTTAGCACTAAAAGCTATTACATATTCAGGAATTGCCTCATTTTTTGAATTCAATTAGTTTTGTGATCACTCAATATATATATTTTTTCAAACACTTATTTGCACTTAACTTGATGTGCAAGTAAAATGAAATGCAAACTGTTAAAAACAATATCAGCTGTAGTCAGTGTGTATAGGATTCAGAAAGAGGTCTCCATACATTCAATAAAAAAATGAATACAGTTAAGATATAAGACAAGAAGTAGGAGTCGCTTATGACAAAGCATTCATATATACACACATATCAACAATTAAGTACTATTAGTTTAATTGTTTATTCATTCATTCTTTTATTTTCTTTTTCTTTTATTCTTTATTTCATATAATAATGTTTATATATAAACAAACCCAGATTAAGACCTTTCAAAAGCTTTAGAATCACAATTTAGTTTTATATAAAAACAATGTTGTATGACTGTAAAACAAAAATCTGTCTGTGTTGTAAACTGTGGTTTATTGTGAACAGATAACTGCAGTTTAAGCAGAATGCCTCTTATGTATTTCATATAATGACGTGTTTAGGAGCTGTTGCACCAGGCTGTTGCCTGCTGTCAAAATTGGAAATAACAAGTCCAGGTTGAGATGCAAGAGACCCTGGGTTTGGGTTTAAGGCGTGTACTGTCAGGGGCACAGCCCAGATCTCTGTCCGGTTAATTATAAGCCATACAACGTTGCTTAAGAATTCCTGAATACCCAGAAGGAGACGCAGTGGCATGCAGCCGGCATCCCAGCCGGCATCCCAGCCTACGATCAATGGTAACTAAATCAGGGGAATGATTCCCTTAGACTGCAGATACAGAAACGCGGCAGGTTGATTATCCATCATTTGCTGGAGCTAATAAATCTCAGCTCAGGTATCTTCTCCTGTCTTATCCTCATGGACACGGAGGCTTCTCATCACCGTGAGTTTCCAGCACGTCTAATGCGCGTAGTTTTTTAGAAAACATGCCTTACAAGCGAGCACTGCATGTGAGTTTCTAATTACGAAATAATCTTTTGTTGCATGCCAACAGGATTTTCTGTTTGCCATTAGATTTAATAAATGGGGATTTGTCATGTTAGCTTAGGGAAAAGCATTGTTGCTTCATGTTTAAAAGATTCCTTGTGTTCCGTGTCAAAGAAAAGAAATGAGCTGTTCTGGTGAATGAGCAACTCCGAATGACCATTAGTATGTGTGTCGAACCAAAAACAATACAAAGGGAAACACGAAACTCATGGATTTATTCCAAAATATTTTATAAACACTTTTGGGGGGGGGGATATTGTTCAAAGTTAATTACATGAAATTGGATTATAAATACCTCTCTTTCTGGATTTCATTGTAGACTATAAACAACAATATGGCAGAGGTCAGCCAGGGAATTAGTGTTTCATGGGCCATGGAATAATTTATTAAATGACCCACTACAATAAAAATTATGATCACCCCATTATATACAAGTATATATTGTTGTGACCTTCACATTATTATGATGGATATAATCAAAATCAATAACGTATGTTTCCATAGTCAGCATTTTTATATATCTGTAACATCTGAACGAATAAATTACTAATCTTTATTGTAAATCACTAAGACAGCATGACCGAAAGGTCACCCTGCTTGCAATTGTAGCTAATTAAAATGTGCCAAATAGATGGATTCAAAATTTATCACCACTCATTAAACCTATAAAGACTCTCTTAATTGGATATCAACCCCTCTTACTCACTTTGCTGTTAACTGCCATACTGAGTTTGCCGTGGCATGCCATTAAAGCTTTATTGTTTTTTTTAACACAACGGATCATTTTCATTTGGGAAAGCTACATTAACTCCATAAAGCAACTTTCCATCTACCATGATTCTTTCTATAATCCTATAATCCATAATTGTCAAGCATTGTTAAACACACCAAAAATCAATCTGATGTAAATGTTTCCAATTCCAGTGCTCCGAAGTACATGGGGCATATACATATGTGTGTGTGTGTGTCTATATGTGTGTGTGTGTGTGTGTGTGTATATATATATATATATATATAGATAGATAGAGAGAGAGAGAGATCATTTATTTCCACATATTGCAAATGACATAGTTTTGGCTTCGCTCTCTTTTTGGGTGTGATAGAAATCATCTTTGCTTTATTTTAAGTACAATTACAGGTTGCTTTGTGACATATAGAAGATGCAGCAGCAGGTGAGGATCAGGAGGCCGGAGTCAGCCAGTGTGGGTTAAAGGTCCAATGGTGACATCACTCTGTCGGACAATGAAGTGGAACCAACGCCCTTCTGGGTCCTAAGCCACAGTGCCAGCCACACACCACCCTTCTCTGAATTCTTAGTACAGCAATTCAAATATTGCTGTACAATAATAAAGTTATAATGCATATTGAGTATGAATTACATTAAATCGTATGCTTGACAGAATTCTGCAATGACTTCTTGACAAAGATACAATAAAATGTATATTAATAATAATCTGATATAATTAAGTACATTTTTATTTTTATTCTTATTGTTGTTCTTATTGTTATTGTTCTGCTAATGTTAACAACAGCAACAACAATAATAAGTGGGACTATGACTCCATTGAAAAATATTCTTGAACTAAATTCTTCACGGGATACAAAGTAGGTTAAGAGTGACCCAGCCAGGCTAAAAAGTCTAGAGAAATGCTTTAATCCTGATGATTCCCCATTAAGAATCTCAGGGATCATTTTTAGGGTGCAGTTCCTGTTTCTCGAGGGTGATGAAAAGCGAAGGAGCGCGCAAACAAACAAAGCCTTCTGTTGTATCGTCTTTTCCCTGTCAGTCTCGGTCTCGCTGATCTGAGGAGGAGTGGCATCAAAAGAAACATCAGAGCCCTGTTCTGTCTCTTACTTCTTTCATTTTTATATCTCGACGCACGTAAGTATGGCTAGCTGTGGCTGACACAGGAAGAGGAAGACAGCCTCATCAATCTGCCACCAAAGTTTCATCTTCTCTGTTAAGTGGTAGTAGTGTAGCAGACATCTTGCCCGTTACCTCCTGGGGATTGGTGTGTCGCTTCCACCGTATGTTGGTTTGTGTAACGTGCAACCTGCTCCAAAAAACTTGGAGTGCTAAAATTAAGAATGAACAAAGAAAATAAGGATGTATATCCTATAGTCTACAAAAAAAACTACTATATAGTACGTCAGTGTATGCCTTCACTGTGATTTTGCACATCTGTTTGCTTTTTTTTTGTATTTTTATTGCACACTGCCATTCTCTGGAATGGGTGTAGCTGAAAGAGTAAGCATTCCAGTGCACTTTTTACACATGGCCCATAAAACACGTTGAATCTTAAATCTAGAAGACACTTCAAATCATTTCCATTAATGCTAATAAATTCCTATTAGATATTGTTCTGCTAATGTCCCGTAGAAATGGTCATAGTACTCTACTATATATATGTAGATGGATAGCTAGATAGCTAGATAGATAGATAGATAAAGATATATGCAAATACCTTTTTTTAAACCTTTCTTTCTGTCTTCATTTCAAAAGCTCTAATCCTTCAGAAACAGCAGGTTTGAGAATCCAAATGACAGCAAATTGGGGCTCCAACATGCTTGGCTCCCAGCTGATGCAATGGCCTCCGAGGCTGTTCAGAAGCCCCAGCGAAATATCCTGGCACATTAACGATGCTGTTAGCACAAACCCCAGCGCTGCCGTAAAAAGGGTTTTATTAAACTCCCAAGGAACGGCTTCAGCACTGCAGGAAAGCGAAGCGAGTTAGAAATCTTAAGTGGACTATAAATCTTGCCATTTTGCAAAAAAATGGACGTTCTTTCTACTTTTTGTTCTTCTCAGCCGATAAAAGAGGCCGATCAAGTTAAGCTCTGCTGGTATAAGATGTTACACTTGTGTGGTATTTTTAATGTATGTATGTATCCAAATGTATGCACGTGCAAAGGTTAGATGTACAATATGTAAGCCAAAAGTGCTATTTTTTAGAATTTTGGTTACGGTCCTTCTGACATTTATCATTATGTCTCCATGAAAGGTTAATTGCAAACAATATAAGTAGTGCCAGGATCTTTGGACCTTCTGCGTCACAGATAAGAGTGTAGCTCCAATTTGCAGTCTTCCAGGCTTTACTCCACTTATGAAAAATGGCTCCCAGAAATTGACAAAGGGTTACTCTTGCCTGCAATCCCAGCCGGACCACATCCAGCCTCCCCAAAATAGTACTCACACCTGTTGCACATTTCTTAATTAACCGTAGCGGGACATAAGGAGGTTCTCTGTGAGGTATTCTGCTTGCTTGTTACAAAATTGATGGCTTGCCGTCCTTCTGATAGAAACTCCGGGTTCCTGAGGTCTGCTTGTGATTTGGATTTGTGGGTTATATATGTGTTTCCATTGCTCTGAACTCGTTCTGAACTTGGCTTCTGTTTTGACCCTGAATCCTGGAATATGTTATGACGCGAGACATTTCCTGTTGTGAATCATTATATTTCCATGTACTGCACTTGGATCTCAGCATTATTTTGTTAAATAGTGTTGAGAGACAGAATCACTCTGCATCCACTGTTAAAAATAAAATGTTAACTCTGCCCTCAAAAACAATAATGATGAAGAGATGAGATGATGTAGCACTACACTCTTACGTAATTTATTACTTAACCATAAACTAAGTGTTAGCTATGTATGGATCCTATGTTCTTTCATCATTAATCAATAGTACCGGTTAATGTATTCCATGCAGTTACTGTATTTGTTCATGATTTGTGCATAGGAGAGGCACAGTGACGTGTCATCGTAGGCTTTCCTCCAGCTACTCCGGTTTCCCCCCACAGTCCAAAAACATGCTGAGGTTAATTGGACTTACCAAAATGCTCAATGGTGTGCGTGTGTGAGTGACTGGTGTGTGAGTGTGCCCTGTGATGGGCTGGTGCCATTTTCGGGGTTGTTCCCTGCCTAGTGCCCATAGGCCCCAGTGTGTGAGTGAATGGTGTGTGAGTGTGCCCTGTGATGGGCTGGCGCCCCTTCCGGGGTTGTTCCCTGCCTAGTGCCCATAGCCTCTGGGATAGGTTCCGGACCCCCTGCGACCCTGAATAGGACAAATACATAAAGAAAATGGATGGATTTGTACTTAAGTGGAAAATGAGTTACTAAGTTACTTGTGCCCCCCAAGTAAAGATTACCAAAATTTTTGCTATACCTGTCTTGCTGCTGGTATTAAGACTTATGACTCTTAGCCATTGTTGCAAACTGTCACAGTGTTGTAAAAGATGAATTAGTCATTCAATGTTAGAATACATGCCATGTATTTAAGAGAGGCAGACATTTTATATAGTTCAATGACATGCTTCAAATGAGTCCCACTCAGGCTAATGTGCTGTCATTGAGGATGTAAGGGCAGATGTAGTCAACGTCATTGGGATTAGGCGTTTCTGTTCAAATGTGAGCACGGCTTTCACAGAAGCTGTTATCAAAGGAGCAACTTAAGCAGCAGGTACAAAAGCAGCTAATTTAAATCTGTGTAGCGACATGCTGGGCACATTAACCACACCTCCATGCACACCTGATCTATTCCCCACGTTCTCCTGCCTTTTTTTTTTCTTCCCCAAACCACTTGCTTTGCTTGACAAGAAAGTCCCCACTACCAGTGGCCTCCCCCGAGTGCATCTGCTCCCCGGAAAGAACAAAGCAGTCGGAGCCTGCCAGGTATGTGATGTTTCTGTGAGCCGGAGTCTCGCTGACGAGAAAACGGGCCATCTGCTTTGGAGCATCCTCTCGGTCTGCGGTGGGCCCAGGCAGAAAGTGTTTTCCCGTTAATCACCATTCCTGTTGGGTGTCATCCCTAACACTCCTTCTCGGAGTATTGAAAAACAGAAATACATTTCTTTGTGACTTATGCCGATGGCACAACCTACTTCAGAGACTTATAAACGCGTTATTTTCCTCACCCCCTTCTGAGTTTGAGAGAAAAAGTCATTTATACGTGTGCATTTCTTTCTGCTCTGCAGGTTGGGTTTATATTCTATTTTCTCGCTGTGATCCTGACAACAATCAGCTTAGTCCGTTTACCTTTCAAGCATTTAATAAGCTGAATTCTTCCAACGGCTTATCTAGTTAAAATTATTATAAATATTTTTTTTTCTTTGACATTATATACATGCCCTTTCTTTGTCTGAAGAAGGGTGTACCTGTTTATCATGGACTTTTTTTAATCATGCCCTTAACTGACATACTGTGTGGTTCTGAGGATTTTATTTTTCTGCCTTGTTGAAATGGTGGAGTCTCACTGTGCCTCAAAGCATTCTGGGACATCTCGGAGTGGCTGTGAAGGTGATGACATACGCTGCCGTTTTCACCACAGAAGGTACTGCATGCCTGGGGGTTTTGAAGTCTAGTGATTGTCTTTGAATTCTGTGACAGTTTAGGTATGCTTTGCTTATTTGTCAACACAACAGAGAAAGGAACTGCAAATGATAAATCGTTTTTTTCCTTTTTTTTGGGGAGGGGGTTAAGCATTATACATACATAAATTGTACAGGTTGTTTCCACTAACCCTGTTATGTATGTGTGGGGGGCAGAGGATTCTCAGCCCCCCCTAATGCACCAACACACTGTACCCAAAACGTCAGGCTAAGTATAACACTCACTGAACCATGCATCTGGATATTCTGAAGAAACCTGTTGGTATATCACCAGTCGACAAAGCTTATTTAAACATCTTTGGCTCTTTAAAAGGGAAAAAAACACCATTCCCAAGGATGTAGGAACCAGGTGGGAAGGGGGGATGTGTACTCTCCCCACAAACAGATATTTAATTTAGCTGCATTTGTGGCCCTAAAAAAATTACCCCCGAATACAAAAATGTCTCCTACGCACTTGGCTGTTCAGCTTGTAATTTCTACATCGCTATGCATTCACAGATGAAATTTGTTGAGTGATCGATGTAATTTTCCCCTCGACGAGTAATTCATCCTTTGATACACTTGCTTGCAGACTAAACCAGGCAGCACAGGGCACAATGTAGCAAACATCCTGGATGGGATTCAGTCCATCACAGGGCGTTCAGTTACACCCTCACATTTGTTAGCTAAGCAATGTCAATGTCTGCATTTCAGGCTCTCTCACAGTTTCACCAGGAAATCTTTAAGACTTGCCTTACTTAATAGACCAGCACACTGAGAAAAGGGATTGCTTCCCTAAGTCAGATAAATAAATAAATTAGAAGGTAAACATTGCCATCGTGTTGTTGCAGTAGCAGTTAAAGAGCGCCGCCCTTCTTGCCAGTGTGATTTCTTACTCGACATTTTCCTACAGTGCTGAATGGATTGATTTAGTTACAGTATTTTGAGTCTTTTGATGTGGTGACACGCCTTGGTGACTAGCTGCTATTTCCTTCATTTCTGAAATAGTACTACAGCGGCAATACTAAGATGTCTACTGCTTATGTACCTGCTCCAGACCGATGACACTGTTGTGGTTCTCTGGCGTTAATCGGTTGTTAATATTATTTGTGTGACATACAGTGTAAAGTCTTAGGCAGTCAAATGTTTAATCTCAATCTTATTGGGGCATAAGTGTATATTTGTGCAAAAACACAGTTTAACATTAGAATACATGCAAATGAACAGTATCAAAATAATAGTAAGATGCAACAAGAATTTACTTGTAAGAATTTACAAGCCTCTCCTCAGAGGCATCACAGTCATGCCATGCTAAATTGGACCACCAGCTCACTTAATTAATTAACGTAGCTAAATATCTTGATGAGCCACTGATTAGCCAAACGTGGTATCCTTGTGGCTCAAAAAATACTGGTTACTGTAAATACTGTGTTGACTTTAAATGTCTAAGCTGACTCACTTTGAGAGACATATCATAGTTGCACACTAACATCTGGACTTAATATTCATTAACTGCCCACACTGTGTTTTAAAATGTCTATAAAACTAATTTCTATAGGTATATTATTGATGCTAAATATACAGTATAAAATGTAAACATTTAGCGCCCTTATGTTTCAAAGAATATAAATAAGGTATGTATGTTCTCAATAAACAACAAAAATTAATTTACATCTGCCATGTAGTAACAAGATGCTGTTCTCATTGTGTACGGATCCCATTAAACAGATGAATAAGCAGCCGACATTTAGCCTAATTAAAGTTAATCTCAATCAAAGCCCTGTCCATAAGAACTAAAGCCTTCCTGAAAGATGACAAGCTGTTTTATGTGGCAATCTGCTCCCTCAGGAGACATCCATTAAACTGGAATTACATGGATGCAGACCTGAATTTAGCAGACGTCAGAAGTAAGTGGTTTTTCCTTTTCAGTCAGTTGAGAAACCACTGCACTTTCGGCACCATGAAGCTGTAGATGTACAAGCAATAAATGTCTCGTTCATGCAGACCAAGTACTGAATTGGAAAGCTTCTCTTAGTGTGTAAGATTAACATCTCAGTGGCCAAATAACACGCACGTCCTTTAATCAGTAGTAAAGGTATAAACGGTTATACGTGGCAACCCTGAAGAGCTGTTCCCTGCATCGAGACCCACGATTCCCGGAATAGGCTCAAGGCTCACCCCGCCCCTGCACGCAATAAGCACTTATAGACTGTAGGTTGATGATGATAACCAGAATCAGCCAGTTCATGGAGGCATCCGAATCTTACAGAAAGGAGCATGCCTCCCGAAAGGAAGAAGCCACGCTTATTAGCATAGCCTTCGCCATTTAAATCCATTTGCTGCAATCGTGAGCCCTTTCAGGGTTTTACCATGGTTACCTGCAAGCTAATCGGGGGAGAGACAGTGAGTCATTAGTGACCAGAACATGGACCTCTCAGTCTCCCCTCTTACCTAATATGGTGAGATATGATTAAGAATCCTTCAGTAATAATAAGCTGCAACTTTATAAAGCTGAATTGTTTTGATGGGATAGGGAAGCGAATGGAAATGGAATGGGTGAGGATATTGATAAATATACATTCCACAATTTTCCCCAAAAGCAGCAAAAAAAAAAGGAAAAATGAATTAAAATTTTGTTTTGATGCAGATATTCCTGGAGGGAGAATCGTATTAGTGCTGCAGTGGAGTGATTTTCCATGACTGAGCACAGATGGTAGTGAGGAAACTGATACATGACACAATAGCGGATGATGTATCAGGCTCTGAACATCATGTGCGCTTATGCAAAGGATTCGGCTTGGCAGCACTTCCTGGAGCTGGTTTTGATCTGCTATTGGTTTCTCATTTATTTATTTCTTTTGCATAGGAGGAGTTTTCAAGCTCGAAGAAGGAATAAAATTAAGCTAGTCTGTCCTGTTTCAGAATGTTTAAAAGGCTATCGTCGAATGAACCCTGCATTCAGCTCCATCACTCGATTATTATGATCATGTGACTATATTATGATCACATGACCATGGAAGCAATGCCTTGACTCTTCAGTGTCATAAGTCTTCCATGTGTTCAATAACCTCTACCCCTCATTTAGTCAGCCTGGTATGGTTCAATAAAATAATCTGTAACTGTTTGGTATCCTATACTTGTATTTTCGCTGCATCTACACAATTGTGTATTTGGTTACCATTCGTGTTGATGTGGCTCAGGGCCATAAATGATCTGCTGAAAAAGAATACATCAGATTAAATGTACTGGGAGAATGGCTGTTGGACTGAGAGACTCTGCATGGAAATATTTCAGATTGTTTTTCAAAGCCTCAAATGTGGTTTACACTGAACGGCGCATTTTTCAAATAGGAGTCTCATGTTCCTGAACAAAAGTTGTTCTCTTTGTGTCCTTCTCAGCAAACCTGACCCGTGTATTTAGCCCACGCCGTATTTGAATTCACTGCCTGTGAGGCTTCTACAAGAGTTCAGATTCCTAGATCAGGCAGCTTTTGTTGCTGAAAACTAATTTAAAATAACACCAAATGCCCGTCACAATTTTAAAGTTAATCTCAATAATTTCATGTAGCAAAGGCATGCTGCAAAGGTGCACTGTAGTATATGTCTCCTGCATTGAGCTGGCCTTACGTTCTGTGCTCCTCAGAACAGGCTACTGACCTGCATGGCCTTAGACATGACCCAAGCGATTACGGAAAATAGAAGAATATGTGCATTGCATATGAATTAAAGACAGTTGCATTGTGTTTCTTGTGGTCATCTGATGTGAAGGCTGACCAACCTTGAACTAACTCTGCCAGTTCAACTCCAATCATTGGCAGAGTGATGTTTTCATTGGGCCCCTGAGCAAGGCCCTTAACCCCAGTTGCTCCTGGGACTTTGGTTAAAAGAGTTTGATAAATAAACAAATAAGAATTTAAACAAAATATCTGCTTAGCCCTCCATTTTTCATGTCAGTCATGCATTCTCTTTTTCAGTGTATAATATGTTTACAGTCCTTCTTATAGGAGGCTTGTAGGTATTTAACATACTTCAGTCATCCTATATTTAAAATAAATGTATATATAATATGTATAACTATGAAAGCATACATATATATTTATGTATATATAAACAATACACCAAGTGAACAATTAAGGAGTGTGTCCGAAAATGGTTTGACTTGGAGTCATTAGATGCCTGTGGATGGTTTTATGATCTGTGATTTGCTTAATGTTTTTACTAATTATGACACATCCGGATGTTTGTCATACTGTGCGATTTACGTCTCACCAATCCGTTGTCTATAAGCATTCTACCAGTGCAGGGTCACAGTAATCCTGGTGGCCCATCCCAGGAAGCACAGGGGACAGAGCAGGCGACAGACACCAAGAGCCCTTCAGAGGACAGTGAAAACTCCTGCAAAGAGCACAGCCAGATATCGGCCCCTCAGCCTTGGAGGTATAAGGAGGCGTTGCTTAGCACTGACTCACAGTGCCACCCCTTGGGTGAGCCCGGCTTTTTTCTCTTTATTTTTCATTGACAAATGAACAGACATATCAAAATAAAGTATTCATGAACTTACGTATTTTCTATTATGTGCATAATACGAGTGTGGAGAGGGAGCACTACTAAATGATAATTATTATGCTATTATGGAACCTTGCGATTTTGTCGAAATCCCTTTCGTTTTTGCTATACATGCATATACTCATAACGCTTGTATGCCCCAGTTTCAGACACTGCAAGTAATAACAGTCGGAGCAGGATTTACCGAATGAAAGAACAGAACAAATATTTTAAAGGCTTAAACTCTGATGGGTGGGAGAGCTGCATGCAGCCTGCAGTATACCTGTCTGCTTGTTTATGCTCTCACTGTGATAAATGGCCTGTGAATAAACGCGGCCATTAGTCAGCCACTCATTGGAAGAAATCCCCGGCGTTACAGACAGATTGCTCCTTCAGTTGCCGGCGAGCGATGATCGCTTTACACCTTCTCACTCTGGCGCACACATCACCGCGCAGCCTCGCTTCCGAAGGGATCTGTAACCAGCCGACCTGTCAAACATATGCATGCTTTAGAATGCAATGATTTGATTGGCCGTGTTCTCGGCTTGGTGGTGCACCGAGACTACCCGTGTTTAGCAATGGTTGTCTCTGTTATGGTACAATTTCTGTGTGTTTAGAAACACCTTCTAGGTGCGTGGGCAGTAAATGCTCTGTATGTTGCTGTATAATTACTGTATTTTATATATTATGTGGGCATCCGGGAAATGCTGTAACCCATCTGAGGTACTGTTGATCCGCTGGCATTTCTGAATTAGCCTGAGGTGATTCTGAGCACTTCTCAATCCTACAATACCATTTAAACATCAGTGAATAATGACAATAGGTGTTGACACACCACAACATTTGCATTATATATAAACAACGTGGCACATGTAAAATATGTATTACATATTTGTCATCATGACAATATTTCAGCATCATAGCATTATTCATGCTACAAGCAGGAATCCGTTACTTTATATAATAATAATGTGAAAAGAGGTTCTCTTTGCAGTTTATAATGAACTAAACTTTCTTATAACTCCTAAACAGCAGGTAGCTTTTGCCTTGAGCCAAATGCATAATACAGGCAAACAGAAGTTCTGAAGAAAAAAGGTGCCAAATCAATTACACAATCATTTATAAAGTCAACAACTTATGTTTGAGTGGTTGTATATATTTAATGTGTTTTCATCACATCTGCCTTTGATATATAGAGTGATGGGCGCATTGGAAAGCTGTCCTCTATAGGTGTCAGGATTAGTCGCCACCTTGCCCTCTTCAGTCTGTCATTTGCCTGTTTGGCCACCAGGTGTCGCCGGTCATCCCGTTCTTTCCTTAATGTTTAGCACCTCTCTTATTGCCCTTTGCTTTCCCTTACTCACTGCTCCACTGCATAGCTGAATGGGCTGAGCTTCCTTTCCATTACTCAGTAAAGTTGGATATTTTGAATTCAGTAAGCCCCCTTGTTAATTGTTATCTTGTAGTTGTGTACTTCTGTATTGGTTCTAGTGTTGGGCCTTTGTCTTTTGTGTTCCCTATTCATATCTAGTTTTGTGTCACTTTCCCAGTATCCCCTAGTGCTTTGCATTTGCACTACCCTCACCTGTTCCGGTGTTACCCTGAGTTCCTGCTGTTTGGTTAATCTGTATGGCTCATACCTGTCTCTCATCTTGACTTAGTTACCCATGTCGGTATGTGCTTGCCCTTGCTCTGATCCTCTGATGGTCCTTGAATGCGTGTTTGTTTCCAGTGATTTACCCCCAGTCTACAGAAAGTGTTGGAGCCGCTTCCTGTGCTTCCCTCAGCCTTCTCCGGTGTTTTTGCAGCTCTTGTTTTGTGTTTTCCTACCGTTGCTTTAGACCTTTGTGGTTCCCTTTTGATTCCTGTCCTGCCAAGTTCAGTTGGTAGTGTTGGTTCTTTTTACATAAAATAAAACACGAGCAAAAATAGGTAACTTCACCTTAAAATATTTATTATTTTTAAATGATCATAAAAGGTATTTACTCTCCTACCCTAACACCTATTTTAAGCTAGAAGCCATTGTTCTTCCCCTAACAATTTTCAGGTGTGAATCCTTAGCCATCCACCCTGTGCAAATAATTACACCTATTGTAAGATCTGATAATGTTGGGGTAGTATTGCCTCCTGGCTTGTGCTTTTGATTTGTAGTCCTTTGTAGACCTTAATGTGTGTGGAATTTGCAAATCATTTCTGTAGTTGATTATCAGTGTCTCTAGATTGCCAGTAACTGTTGACTCTCAGTTCCAGGATTTGAATCTCACCTCACTAGGTGCTTGGTACGTGTACAGTTTGCACGTTCACTTTTCCTGTGGGTAGTTCGATTTCCCCCTGGTGCATACAGCAGCAGGAACATAGTGCACAGATGAACATACATATAGTGCCAACCATATAAACTGCAAAGGAGTTGCACAGCATGTAAACAAAGGAAACATGGTCAAACAGATTTAATAGTACATAGTACACAAATAAATTACATATTCAGAAAAAACAGAAGATAATATTAAAGATAAGATTAATAATTATGTGCAAAAAAGTTATGTGCAGTTAGAAGAGAAAGGACCAGTTTGTATTGTGGCAGGACAGGATGCCCCCTGATGTGTAACGGCTGTGGATGGGAAGCAGCATGCCAGGAGGGGGCACTGTGGTGTCTGATGGCAGCAGGCGGGAACGATCCACGGTATCGTTATTTAGCGCACAGTGGTGGAATGAGCTGGTGGCTAAATGTGCTGCAGGATAACGCCCCCTGAAACAGATGGTTCATAATATTGTCTGATTTTGCTAAAATCCTGTTCCCTGCTACTGCCTCCAGTGTATCTAGGGTCAGTCCTGTGATGGAGCTGGCTGTCCTGATGAGTCTGTTCAGGCATTTGGCATCGCCTGGACTGATGACACTTCCCCAGCAGGTCACAGTGTAGAAAAGCACTCTGGCCACTATAGACTGATGAAACACACAGCAGCTTGCCACACAAGTTAAAAGACCTGAGCCTCTTTAGAAACTAGAGTCTTCTCAGGCCTCTCTTGTACAGCGCTGCTGTGTTGTCTACCCAGTCCAATCTGCTTTTCAGGTGGACACCCAGGTATCTGCAGCCCTGCACCATGTCTACTTGCTCCCCCTGTAGGGTAGCTGGTCTCAGGGGCTCCCAGTTATGCTGGAAGTTCACCACCTGCTCCTGTCTTGCTGCTGGTTGTGCTCACTGCACCACAATACAAAGTCCTCTACTAGTCCTCTGTACTCTGACTCACCTCCACTGGTGATGTATCCAAAGATGGAGGAGTCATCAGAGAATTTCTGTAGATGGCAAGAGCTGGTGTTGTGTTTGAAGTCTGACTATTAGGGGATAAACAGGTAGGGGGCAGGATGGTTCCCTGAAGTCCCCCAGGATTGGTCAGCACCATCTCCGATTGTATGAAAGATAGATGTACCTAAATGCACCACCACAAAACAAAAAACTTGTTTTTTTTCTCTCTCTTAATAGCACTTATAACTGCCAGTGTAATAATGACTACAACAGGTATGAAGGCCTAACTACACATCTGTACAATACAATACAGTACATAAATTACAAAGGCCTAACTACTCATCTGTATAGTACAATAGAGTACATACATTACAAAGGCCTACTGTAACTATGCTTCTGTACAATACAATACAATGCATCATTCCATTCACTCTATTCACATATATACTGTGTGCCTTGTGCACTATGTGTGGTCCATGTCCAACCTCCATGTTTGCACTCCTGTGCATCTGTGCTTTACCCGTGTAGTATTACAGCCCCCCTGTGTCTTATGTTGCACCATGGTCCTGGGAAAACGATGTCTCGTACCACTGTCTACCTGTGTATGACTGGCACGACAATTAAGCCCACTTGACTTCACTTGACTTGATTTCACAATACTTGCATCAAAGAAAAGAATAGAAAAAAATGTGTTTTCAAGTGCATAACTTTTGTCAACTAAGAACCGATTTTACAATGTTGACTGCACGGTCCTTAGGGCAAAGAAATACTATGCTAGATTTGAGACACTTGAGTCAATAATGTGAACCGTTTGGCCATTTAATGCACTCACACTGTTTGTACCATTACATTAAGTCCAAAGATCCATCTACTTTCCGGGCTTAAAGTGTATTAGCAATTGCTGTGAATTGAGTTTCACATCCGTTTATTAGATTATTG
Organism: Petrocephalus sullivani; assembly: GCA_026780845.1. Classification (NCBI taxonomy): domain Eukaryota; kingdom Metazoa; phylum Chordata; class Actinopteri; order Osteoglossiformes; family Mormyridae; genus Petrocephalus; species Petrocephalus sullivani. The sequence continues at coordinate 12,289,422 of JAODKM010000016.1, read as the reverse complement.
ACCACTTCAGAATCAATTTTTGTAAAAGGTGTGAAGAACCTTGAATGAATCAACCAATGACTTTAATTATGATGACAGTCACAGATTAACAATTAAAGAGCCTTCAGAATGATTTTAGAATAATTTATTCCACTGATTATTTTTCTACTATACAACCAATCGCCTAATTACTCTTCCAGAAGACTTGACACATGTCATTTTTCCATGTGATCGGTCAAATAGAAATTAAATATACATTCAAAGAGTGAAAGTTATGGGGTGTTTAGTAACGGTGGTATATTATGTGATTTAATCTCCTGTATGGGAAAAGGTTAATCTGGAGTAAAAGTGTACACAAATGTATTTTTGAGATATTGTGCAGTATGATATTTGGTCAAGCCTTACGTAAGCTTGTAAATGAAACATCAGACTAAAAGCGTCTGTGTTCATATTCAATAACATCACGCTGAGGACCTCCCAGATGCAATCAGTTTTTTGAGGAGTGCAATTTTAATAATAAGACGTAAGGCACAAGCTGCCTGTTGTTCCTTCTTAGTGTGAGTGAACAGTCTATTCATCAGCCAAAAGAGCAGTTTTAGGCTGCATTTTTAAAATGAGATTTATGTCATCGTTAATCTGTAACCCATTATATTATTTTATTATCATTCATCCATCTATCCATCTGATCAGGTTTGTGCATATTATTATTATCACTATCATTATAATTATTACATTTCCCTTTCAGCACTCTAACAAAATAATTTGAATCTCCAGATACCTAATTATATCTCCATACATACCTTGTTGCCAATTTCAATTAATTGCAATGCTTCTAATTATAGTTGAGCATGATCATTACTATTACTAACTAATATTACTAAATAACTAATCATTCATCACTAGTTTCAGATGCTTCAGACAAACTGTAATAATATCTACATTAATATATTAAAATAATACTAATATTTGAAATATATAAAATCATTTGTTTTTTTCATATAAACATTGTCTTGTATTAAAACATTTTATTTCAATTAGATTAATAATTAACAGTTTCATTATTATTAAACATTATTATATCATTATTATACTGATTTGATATTTGGTAGTGTCATGCTCAGCCCCGCCCTTCTGGTCGTTTCCCTGGTTCTGCCTTCAGGCGTGGCTTGATTGGCCGCACCTGTCCCTTGTTGTGCTTTGCCTCATGTTTTACTCCGCTTGTTGACCCCGCACACCTGCCTTGTGTTTAGTCCATGGTGTTCTGCCCTATTTTAGTCAGTCTGAGTCCAGTCTCCCCTGTTGGTTATTGTCAGTGCCGTTCGTGCTTGCTGTTGCTTCCTTGTTTCCCCCTATCCTGGTGAATAAATGCCCCTTGGAGGGGTTCAAACCCAGCAGCCTGCAAGATGGGTCGTTCCTCCCGCCACCAGCGTGACAGGTAGATTATAAAAAAATGACAATACCCCAAGCTTCTTTTCAAAGCATGTATTTGTAGCTGAAGCAGTTCTGAACAGGTGATAATTTCAATAATTCTTCTCTTTCAGTCTCTGTATAATTCCAATGTCGTAAATGGTTAGTACTGTGCCTTCAGACACTGTTAAATTAAGGTATAAAAATTATGATGTCCTAATGAGTTCATTCATGAAAAAGTATTACAGAATAAAATGTATATATTACTGATTAAAAATAGAAAATAAATTAGATTTTAACGAAAAGCTAAACACAAATAATCTAATATACAGTAGAGGAAATAAGTATTTGACCCCTTGCTGATTTTGTAAGTTTGTCCATTGACAAAGAAACGAAAAGTCTCAGAACAGTATTATTTTAATGGTAGGTTTATTTTAACAGTGACAGATAGCACATCAAAAGGAAAATTG
>JAODKM010000016.1:12237758-12248317 GCA_026780845.1 Petrocephalus sullivani | reverse complement strand
TGCTAACAGTCAGTGCTGCTGATCATCTCTGCTAACAGTCAGTGCTGCTGATCATCTCTGCTAACAGTCAGTGCTGCCGGTCATCTCTGCTAACAGTCAATGCTGCCGGTCATCTCTGCTAACGGTCAATGCTGCTGGTCATCTTTGCTAACAGTCAGTGCTGCTGATCATCTCTGCTAACAGTCAGTGCTGCTGATCATCTCTGCTAACAGTCAGTGCTGCCGGTCATCTCTGCTAACAGTCAATGCTGCCGATCATCTCTGCTAACGGTCAATGCTGCCGGTCATCTCTGCTAACAATGAATGCTGCTGCTCATCTCTGCTAACAGTCAGTGCTGCTGATCATCTCTGCTGACCCTAGATACTAAATTCTACCTGTGACCGGAAACCTGCATCCCAGGTGGATGAGCTATGGAATATACCAGAAAGGCTTGATTTATGGTGGGGGGCGTGCGCCTTGATCAGTGTGTTCTAGTCTGAATAGTAGTCATTGTTGATAGCTATGTTCAGTGGCCGTTGTTGCTAAGTTCCAGTAATAGCATTAGCATGATCATCCAATATTGAAACCTCAGGACTGCAGTCAGGAACACAACATGGCTGAGCTGTTAAAGAGAGGCAGATGTCTGTTTTATTACACCAAATAATGGCTGATTGGAGCCAGCATCTTGCTGTGAGCTGCTTGTCGTAATAATAGATAATATGCCTGGCTAACAGGTCCTGCTGGACACATGTGACACGACCCGAGCGATACGTGTCACACAGTTGTCGCGGTGTTTGAAGTCACTTTTCCAGATGCCTTTCGTGTTACTCATACGTGACTGCAGCCACCAGCCACGCAGTTCAAGTGCATGCTCCACAAAGGGCTGGTGTGTAGCCTTGGTGTCTTTAATAGCAGCCACAGTATTGTAGGTACTCCTGGCAGCCTGGTCAAGTAGAGGAGAGTCATGCTCTTTGAGGGCTTGATGAAAGTACTTAACTCAATTGGCTTGTAAAAATAGCAAGTGTGAGGAATTCAGCTTAGGAGTAGTTTGTGATAAGCCAAAAAATAATCGATGATGATAAAAAATAAATTACGGCAATGCTAAAAATAAGGAAGCCTTGTGCTCTGAAGGCCAGTGGCTCCGGGTGTAGCAGTAGTGGCCGGTCTCTGCGAGTGACTATTTCACACTCCTCCCTCTGCTCCTCTTGGGTATCAGGTCCAGCATAGCATTGATGAAGCTTGCTCTCGGCTTAGACAGCAGGCTGTTAACAGCCAAGGCTCCCCGCGTGTTCGGTCTCGCTTCTGGGCTTCTGCTAATTCTTACTGTGTTGAAATATCGTGCATTTGTTGAACGACTATGCCTGCCTGATCCAATATGCCCTATTTTTTGAAAGGAAAGTGTTTTTTGAAAGATATGGGTGATTTTGCATTGGCATAGCAATTTTTTGTTATATATTATATTTTTACAGTCACTTGTACACCCATGTAAAGTTCCCTGGGACAACTCTGTTGTGAAGGGTGCTATATAAAAGTAAACTGAATTGAATTGAATTGTACTGCCATACAAAGGCAGAACTACGCTCACACTGTAACTGAAAAAAGGTGCTTTGACTTGGGTTTAGTGTGTATTGGGAAATGGGGAGCCCATTTCAATCATAACTTAATTTTGATAAAACATGCAGTTACTGTGCATTGCCTTTCTATGGCAGTATAGTCATTCTTTAATTATTCTAATCTTAAAATTAGAATAGATTATTATTTTAAAGGTTTTTATAGCACAGGTTGATACTACAATGGGTTTGTTTTTTAATGTTACATTAAGAGTAGATGGAATAAAAAAGTCCTTTCTAAACTGTTGTTCTTTCTGCGGGTTGAAAGTGCAGGTTTGTATCATGTATGCCACGCGTGTTATGTGGCTTGCATAAAACCTATAATAAATAGTAGCACTTATGTGACTTGAGTCTTAAACAGAGATGTGGCAAACGTTTTGGTCTGTCAGACTATATTCTATTCCTGTTTAAAGGTGGATGATTTAAATTCCAAACATGACGCTTTTATACGGCGACTGGAAGCCAGCCACTCGGAGAAGATGGACTGTTTCGGGCTGCAGTATGAAACGTCTTTTGAAGGTTAGTCACAATTTCACATCGACTTTCATTCGGCTTTTCAGGCTAGCGACGCTAGAGCCAAATTGAGAGGAACGTGTAGTACTGAACAGTAGTCTTGGGCAGCCAAAGAAAATGTTTCAAGCTATTAATCTGGGTATTAAGTGTATTTGATTATATATAAAGCACATTGTAACATAAGAGCATAGGCAAATTAAGAGTGACACAATAAAAACTAACAAGAATTACTACTATTCTGTGAAAAATATGAATAGCTATCTGGATGGCTGGATGCACACTGCTGTGGTCCCCACGCCTCTTCTCAGGGGCCCCCTGCCCCTCCATGTGTTTCTTCAGTTACTCAGCTAATTTGATGAGGCCAAGCTAACACATTTTGACAGACATATCACAGTTTTACATGAACAGTAAGATCATTTGAACATGATTTTCTTTTACTGCGTAAAAGTTTTGCCCAGTTTTGTATGTCTCAGGCAGCGCCGTCTATAAACACGTGCTGCTCGAGAACCAACTTGTTTAGCCTCTAGTTCAGTCCCAAGCTCTCGATCACACCGAACAGGCTTAAGAAGTCGGCGAACTCCAGTAAAGATAGTCGAGGCATGTCTGGGTGGCTGATGTTAACCCGTTATCCCTTTCAGAACTCAGGAAAAAACACGAGCAGGAAATTCTGGCTCTGGACAAGACCCTGAAGGAAGCTGAAGGCACTCTATCTGTACGTCTAACAAAGGCCCCTTTGCTTTGGACCACAGGACTCTGAGGGGATAATTCATCACAACTGCTGGGCACATGCTCTGAAAATTGCACTGCATTACACAGGGTTGTACACTGCCAAAAAGAAATAGAATGAAGTAATATAAAATTACTTGGAATTATGTTATTATTCAGTATATTATTTTGCAGCAGACCAAAGGTTTGTTTCTTCTACGAAATCATGGATTTTGAGTATTTTTTGGGTCATTTTCTTCAGGCTTACTAGCCCGGTGTTGAGCCCTTAAGTCCAAAGTTGTGTCATTTACACACGCAGTCTTGTTACTTTGGGTTTTCACTTAGCTTAAAATCGTGTGAGAAAGCAATCGTCAATTATCAGACAGTCTCTTTGGGTATCAGTTTTCTGTAACTTTCTGCCAAAGAGTAGATGGTGTAAAAGAGGACTCAGTACACATAGCAAGACAGAGTTTGTTAGCTGAAGATTAAAATAAAGTAAAATACGATGAAAAAGCTGATATAGCATTATGTTACTCGCTTTACGGGGGTAACACGTCATGCCTTGGAAGCATAGCTACTGATCCACGGTCATTTAAGCAGCTGTGTAACTCGGGACCCATACACTGTATTTCTCCAGGACCAAATAGAGGAACTTAAGAAGGAGAACAGCACTCTAAGTGAGAAGCTGAAGGCCGAAGAGGAGAGACGGAAAGCCTTGGCTGAGAAAACGCAGGTAACATCACCAGGTGCCATTCCTCTCATTTCCACAGCATGTGCCTATTAACAGTACCGGTGCCACCTAGCTGTTCGGATGATTCACAGCAAGCTGTAGAAATTTGTTTTTTTTATGTTTGAGTGCCTAGCAACAATATGCCTTACGGTGTGCTATGCTTCACATTCCATGTGTCCTGGGAAGGCCTCTGGATCACTATTGTTAGATATCCAGCTGCCCGTCGCTTGAGATTGTAATTTCTGCAGCCTGAAGCTATGTGCATTTCAGAGGTAAACTTTAGAGCGTTCCACAGCTCCGTCACTCGCTCCCACCCTATTCCTATATTTATCTTTGTCCCAGAAGGATTCGCACACCTTATACCTGGAGCAGGAGTTGGACAGTCTCAAGGTCGTCCTGGACATCAAGATCCAGCAGCTCCACCAGCAGGACCAGAAGCTGATGCAGATGGACAAACTGGTGAGAAACCGGTCACTCAGTATGATCTGCATTTTATTTTCAAGCCAAAGACTGAATTTATGATCTTGTTAAATGACAGGTTGAAAAAAACGTGCAGCTGGAAGATTGCCTTAAGAAAGTGCAGCAGGAGAACGAGGACCTCAAAGCCAGGATGGACAAGCATGCAGCTTTGTCCAGGTAGATCAATGCTCTTTCTGCCTGCGAGGAAAGTGAACATCTGCTTCTGTTGCCTCTAGCTGTTGTGTTGGTATCTCTAATCTCATCAGCAATTACGGTGCCTGGAGATGTTAAAGCAGGAGTGGAGCAAATTCAAGAATGTCTTTGGACGTCTTGGAGGCACACTTCCATTTGTGACATCACCACCCAAATCTAGGAGGGCCATACCTGCTAGGTTTGCGTGTCAAGAATGTGCTCGGGTCTTTAGCACCGTGTCTTGGCACATCTGGTGAGTTCTCCACATTCCTCTCCTCCAGGCAGCTCTCCACAGAGCAGGCAGTTCTGCAGGAGTCTCTCCAGAAGGAGTCCAAGGTGAACAAACGCCTTTCCATGGAGAACGAGGAGCTACTCTGGAAGCTGCACAATGGAGACCTGAGCAGCCCACGCAAGGTGTCTCCGTCCTCGGCCCCTGCGTCATTCCAGTCCCCCCGCAGCTCTGCCATCTTCTCCAGCAGCCCAGGTTCGCCCAGATAACGGCTGTATATGCACTGAGTGACCCTCCCTGGGACACGTGATGGACAGCGCTGTCCGCCAATCAGAAAGCTATATTAGCTTTGCAGGATCACGACCCCTCTCCCTTCTACAGAGGTACTACAGGACATCTATGTACATCTGAGCTGGAAATCTCAGGTCCCATACAAGCAGGGAAACCGAAAAACATAGCTTAGCTGCCATGGGGTACAGCTAAGCGACTCCCTCCCCCGGTTCTGCCCCACCCACCAAAGGATCGGCCTACCTTCGGATATCTCCCGAGTTCTGAGCTGTCAATCTGCAACCGAGCAACTAGCAAATGCAAACATAAAAGCCATTTAGTCAGTAAAGGTGAAAAGCAGCTTTTATGCAGCTGCCTGTAGGGTCTGTGTGTGTCTTTATGCCCAGGAATAGGAGTCATGGCATTCACATGGCTGGCTGGGAGTAACGTGTACGCAGAAACACATGTGTGCTTCATGTAAACATGCATAATCATGCATGTTGACCCAGGATGACTGTTTTTACCTGTGAGAATCACACCAGTAAGGATATCATGATATGCAATTAAAAATCTATGGTATTTAAGAGAACATCCAGGGTATATCAAGGAAGATGTGTGATATTCCATTAAAAATAGGCGTGGTGCTGTAGTGAAGTTTAAGGTTTGCAGTCTGCATTTGGCTCTCTGTTCTTCATTCTCCACTCTACATACAGTTACTGCATTTGTATGTATATATCGGTATATAAAACAGTACATGACAATATGGCATGTCCCTTCAGTGTGTCACGACTTAATCTGCACCTGTGGTAATGACTTCAGAGGTCTCCCACTGTTTATACATAATCCCAACTGATTTAAGACATTACTTAAAAATCTCGAATCATCTGAATGTGATCATTTGAAGGTAGTAAGTATCTACGGCTTTGGGATTTGGCAGCACTGGCATTATATTTAAGGTTCTTGTATTTTTTATACCGAACTTTCATTAAATTGGGGTGGGGGGGATTCCAAACATTTTTCCATTTAATTCCCAGAGTTGCCTCCTGGGCATATAGCTAACTGCTGTTTTCTTGCTCACATATTTTGGTTGCTGTCACCATCAGTGCCAGTTGAAGCCTGCGATGCCTTAGGCAGGTTCCATCACCAGCACCTGAGGCTGGATAAGTGGGCGTCCCCTGTCATGATGTCACCAATTGCGCGGCCCTGTCACCATCTAATGCTCTATGTCACCCAACCATGTCTCCAGCTGTCTGTATGGCCGGGCAGAAACGAGCTTTATCCTGGAAAGTGTTTGTAAGGGTTTGTTTGATGATGTCACGATAGTAACTATTCCAATGTTCAAATCACTGGTGTGAAGCTTAAACTGAAATATGCAATTCATAAAGTTATATGTATAAATTAAATATTATAAAATAGAACTTGGTATTATTTATGAATTTAATTTTTGTCCTGATGATTTTAAATATAAACTAATCTGTGAGATGTATATACTGCCATCTAATGTGATTAATAAACACGCGTGATGTTTAAATTGGATATGTGATGTCACGGTTGGTACCGTCAGCTCTTCTTCTTGATGGAGTGTCTCAGGTGTCTGGCACAAAGGCTCACTTAGTAGCACCGAGCTTCACGCTCTGCTTTGGACAGTACTGATGTGATGCTGATTCAGATGCTTTGGCTCAGTTTTACGATTTTTTTTTTTTTATCGCTGATACCCCTCTTAAGTACTGGCTAACTGGCTCATCAGTAAATATCAGTAAAAATTCTAGCAGTGAAACATTAAATGACCAGAAAGGCTGTATTTTGCCGCAAAATACATTCATGCATACATTGTTGCATGCGTACATACATACATTCGTGTCCTAACTAGCAGTAATATATAGGGCAAGAAGAAAAAGTGCGACAGCAAAGGTGAGAGAGTGACTTTTACAGGGCGGAGGGAGGGGCTTGTCAGGTAGCTAATGGGAGCATCTCATCCCTTGCATTGGCATGGGGGACTCATACTAGTGCTACAGTGGGTCTAGACGTGTAGCTACGGACGTCTCTCCATGCTGGTTTTTCGCTCTGCAGATGTATCTCCCAAAGTCGATGGTCTCCATGTCCTCCAGAGCGAGGACGCTTTGGGAGATCCGCGTGGTGTGGCCCATGCCGCGGGCAATCAGCCGCCAGGTTCCGTGGATGTCAACTGGGCGCTGGTCCTGAGGGTGGAATGCAGCCATTATTCATGATAAGATAAGATAGATAGATCTATCTATCTGTCTGTCTGTCACTCACTCACGCTAATAGTTAAGTTAAAGCTCGCTTTCCTTGGCTGTAGGATAACTGCAGCTGTGCTTAGCTGTGTGACATGAGTCAATTGATGAGCTACAGTGCATCTACTGGGTATGATCTATTCTGGATCAAACCAGGATGGATCAATGACTTAAATGGACAGGTCAGTGGATCAAAGGAAGGAGGGCGAGTAGATGAGGGCTCCTCACCTGACCCGGGTACGTCCAAGTGAAGTCCACGTCCAGCTCGGGCTCCCCAAGTACAGTGCAGGTGATGTTGACGTTGTCACCGCCCCTCAGAGAGGTTGTGGAAGCCTCGATGGTCGCAAATGGGGGGCCGCCGGGTACTGCGAAGCGGGCAGGAGGGAAACACTACTACTGAGCATCCACCCTATTCATACGACTTGGTATGTAAGTCATGTTCATCATCTGATAAGACATCAGCTTTACTGTCATGGAATAGCTGAGAACAAAAACAAAATTGCAATGGTATTCCCTGATTTAACAAGTCCAAGAACGGCAAACAACAACAATAAGATGTACTAGTCACAAACAGAGAGAGGCGCCATTTAAATTAAATGTAATGTATTTAATTACTTTTCAGTATTTTGTATTTTGTATTCTGCAGGATGGAAAAAAAACAGATGTAATTAGTGGCAATTACATAAAAAAGCCATTTATTTTCTGTCATTTTAACAACCTTCATCACCAGGCTTACATACTGATTAATATGATTAATATATCACTGTCTTTGGCTAGATGAAAGTAAATCACGTGACATTCTGTTTGGCCCAGCTCGCTCAAGTTTCCAAGGAAAGAAGCTGCATTGGTGCTTGCCGCAAACTGCCTTAAGGTAAAGTATGTAGTAAGATATACCATCAGATAGAGTCATTAGCAAACAGCAGTGCTGTGCTCTAGAGCATGTGAATTAACTTGCTAGCCTGCTAGTGGCATTCTAGTTAATTTCAACAGGCAAGTTCAGGCAGTGGCATGTTGTGGTTTGTAAGGCTCCAATGACTGCATTGGAGATAAACCAGGCTAGCTACTTTTGTTCCTAAGGGAAAAAAATTGCTAAATTTGTGTGTTTTTATAGTCACTGAGCCTGTGTAAAAGGGAGAACTGACTGAGGAGCTTGATGTTGAATATTATATGTGTCTCCCTGATCATCCCCCCCAACCCCAACCTGCTGCTGCAGATACAGTCCGATGAGCTCACATTACATTACTAATGTCACAAAAGTCACTTTTCATTTCACAATTAACACTATAACACAGTTAAATGACAGAATTACTATTCAGTTTTAAGTTCAGGCAAGCTGTATACTTTATAAATACTACACATCACCAGGGCTGTAATGGTACTGTTACTATTTTACATGTATTTTCTAATTACAAAATACTTGTATTTTAATGAAATACATTTTCTCACACCAGTATTTTGTATTTTATTTTGTGGCATTTGATGAGCAAGTGTTCGTTATTTGTAACAGAATAATTTTTTATGTATTTGTTTGCATCTCTGGTCACAAACAATTACAAAAAAATGTGCAATAATCATAGAAGATTTAAAAAGTGTGATATTAAGCAGTAATGAGAATTTAAAATAACAGTAAAACAGTGGATGCACTATAAAAGAATGGATATATTGCACAAGAGGGTCAATGTTATATGTGTATGTAAACTTGTGAGACTGGATGCATAGGCGCAGCCACTACTGGAGGGACGGTCTGAGTAAGTATACTTCTCCTAGCTTATCTAGGTTAGCTGGTACTATAATACATACCGTACTATCCAGTTACCATAGCTTGCACCACTGTACATACTGTACTATACTGCTCCTTACCTTCCACGTAAAGCAGCTGGTACTTGTTGGAAACCTGCATGGTGCCCTTGGCAGTGGCCTTGCAGTAGACGACACCCGTGTGCTCCGGCCTGGGTTCAGTGATGAGAAAGCCACTGGTGGGCTTGTAGGAGACGGACACTTCCCCGGGTGGCACTTCCCTGTGCAGAGTCACTTGGGCCTGGGGAGTGGTCACGCGGCAGGGCACCACCGCTGGCCGGTCCGGCCGGAGGTACACTATCTCAGTGTAGACCATGGATGGGACAAACAGCTCGTCCTTGTCTGTGAGGAGTGTGAACCAAAAAAGCTTTCTTTCAGCCTGGAAAATGAATTGCAGTAGAACAGAACGGAATCAACAGAGAATTAGGTGCTGCATTGGGCCACCTGTGAAATAGATGTAGGTTGAGGAGGTGCGGTCAGGGTCTTTCTCACACTCTGCTCCATCACACAGCACGACCCAGCAGCTGTACTCTCCTGTGTCGGCAGCAGAGGGCGACGTCAAGATCAACTGGCTGAATTTATCTTGCTGCTTGATACTAGTTATATAGACATAGAAGAGACAATGAAAACCATGGATTGAAATGAAAAGAAGCCTTGTGTGACAGCTAAGTTTTTCATTCATGGAGGATTAACTGAAATCACCGACAAGCGATTGATCAATGTATTACTTATCAGCAAAAGCACAGTTCAATCTTCAGGAATGTGTGATAGTGCCCTCTAGTGGCAAAGTCGTTAATACCCAAGGAAAGTGTAACTTTCCAGTTAAAATAAAATTTTCACCAGATTTTATATTTTCCTAAGCAATCAAGAAAATACGGTCGAATGGATTTATCTAAAGAGATGGCAATAAGCTTGGCGGTTCTGGCGGCACGGTGTGTCAGCGCCAGGCGTATCACACTTACAGTATTGTGGTGCTCTGTGCTTATTAATATTTATTAGGACACACTACATTATCAAAAGCATATTCCTATTTTCATTGTAAAAATGTCACTATTTCACAGCCGCTCACTAATCAGTGATAGATTACATCACTATAGTCAGCATTTTCACAGGGTCCATCACGAAAATTCCTCTGCACACACTCACACAGAGTAGATGTTCCAGAGAGGGATAACGGATGCCAACAGCTCTCCATCTCATAATTAACAAGGCGGGTCCCCTTCAGATGCTGCTGGCCGCTGCGTTTATGTTACTTGGCAAAAAACACAAAGATCCTCCTGCTGATAGATCTGATGATAGGACACTCAATCGTAGGATGTCACTCATGGACATCCTAAATCCCTCAATACTAGCAAAAAAAAAACTTGCCTTTTCAACTTAACGGAGAATCATTGCAACTTGGTAAATGGGCATTAACCCGAGTGGGTGGGGGGGAACTTGCATTTTATTTGTTTAGCAGCAGAGCATGTGAGCGGAGCGGAGCGGGCGGAATTTGGTCAGAGCGCGGAGCGGTTCTTTTTATTAAGGCTGGAGCGGTCGCTCTGTCTCGCTCCAATTTCGCTCCGACACTGCTCATAGCACGAGCCTGACGCTTGCCCAAATCTACCCAGAATTCATCTGTACAATTATCAAGACTGTTGCACAAGGGCTGCTTTTCCACCGCAGCAAGTACCGTCCCCGATAGCAACATCGTCCGGTGCGGATCCGCCCTCAAGTCGGCAGATCCGCCCAAATGTCACCTCCGTTTACTGTCACCCGGCCCGGGTTCGCCCCGCCCACAGGAAGCGCGCCCCCAGACGGCGGAGGCGGCTCGGACGCGCGGCGGC
>JAODKM010000016.1:12219978-12236140 GCA_026780845.1 Petrocephalus sullivani | reverse complement strand
CTTTATCCGTTCCGGATCCGTCCCGCTGTGCAAGTGGACTCCGATCCGGACCCGTTTTGCGGATCTGTTCCGGAGCCCTGCAGATATCAGATATCTGATACCTCCGGGGCGGATTCTCCAATGTCATGCTGCCCTAGTATATTCAATAAAATACTTTTAAAAAAACTTGTTCTTTTTTTTCTCAAGACGGCGGTCGTATTTGCATAACCAATCAAGTTACGCCCCAAAGAAGTACCCCAACTGATTTGGCACTTTCGGAACTTGAACTTTTGGTACTGGTACTCGACCGGAAGTGAATGGAAAAGCCAAAGTACCAAAAGTACCGTACTTGTTGCGGTGGAAAAGTGCCCAAATTGGCCGAGATGGAGTTCGCGAAATTTTTCACAAAGGTTTAAGGTAACAGTTGTTAGGCATGCAGATTATTCCTCCCTCTCTTAAACTGGAGCGAGCGTGGAGCGATTTGACTAAAGCCGGAGGAAATTTTAGTGGAGCGAGGAGCGGTATTGTGCGGATCTCTTGCGCGGGACGAGTTCAAACTCCACATCTCACATTTCACAAAAGATTTAATTTTATGCATGCACTGATATGTTATATTTTCACATTTAAAAAGTGAACAAAAATCGATCATATTTACAGTATATACCTGGGATTTTCTACAATAAACAAAAACAAATCGAAGTACATTGCTCTAGCTCGAGCGGCTTAGTGCGAATTAGAGCGGAGGAGCGGGCGGAGCCGACAGCCTCGTGAGCGAGGAGCGGTATGGAGCGGAGCGGCTTAGTGCGAATTAGAGCGGAGGGGCGGGCGGAGCCGACAGCCTCGTGAGAGAGGAGCGGAAATTCGCCCTCACATGCTCTATTTAGCAGATATTTTAATCCAAAGCAGCGTACATTTTTTGATAAAGCAGGGGTGGACACAGGGGCAGTGTTGCCAACTATTTCCTACATAGCCAAACTACTACCACATAGCCAAATTGCTATTATATAACTTAATATCTTTTTTTATTTTTAGCCAGCGTACCCAAGTACCGGCATAAATAATCCCGAGGGCTCAGGCGCACTCCCTTCAGTGAGGCAGAGGTACTGGCTGCCTCACCTCCAGCTTTTTCGCTGTGGTTTTGTATCAGATCAGCGAGATTAACTTTGTTATACACATACGCGACGTACATGAGCTATTCTACGGAAAATGCGGACATATAATATAGGTGTCTGCAAATATGACATTGGTGACATTCAGTGAGAAAGCAGGAGGCACGCACTCGGCCTGGTCAGTGAGGGCGTGCGCGCCGGGAGATGAGGCTCCTCTCTATGTGAACGGGAAATAAGCAAGTCCAGCGATTTGGATTTTTTAAAAATGATTCAAATGATTGGAACATCATACATCATACAAAAATATATTTATTACACAGAGCAGTAGACAAATGTTAATATTGATTTTATTTTATCATTACTTGTTCTTTACTTCTCACAATGGCAGGTAAGGCTCTGCCTCCCCTGACTACATGTCCCTGAGAAAGTAATATCTGAAACTGCATCACACTAAATGAGTAAAACAAAATTCACATCATTGTAACGTCAGCATTTTTACATAATGCATGCTAGACGAGGTTTATTATCCCTGTAGGCACTTGCTAGCCAGTGGCATTGCATTTAACATTATAGCAGCTAGCTCTGGGTAACTTTACCATATACGTTAGGCAAGTACCTCTGGATTTTTCTTTTTTTTCAGTCTGTCTCTGGCAGCATCATATGTTCCTATCAAAGAGCGGTGTCATGAAGCAATCATTCTCTTTTGTCATGCAATATCTGGATGCAGGAAAGGAAAAGGCGGTGCAAGAGACACTCCTTTTATTTGCATATTTGCATAGTGTAGATGTAAAGAAAATGTAGAAATGTAGAAGCCCCCCCCCCACACACACACACACACACCTTTAAAGAGCTTGATACACCCCTGGTTGGAGAGTCACAATTGACAGCATGAGCCCAACACTGCGGCAAAATTTTGTGATATCACTGCAAATAGTGTGTTCCTACCATCAGTCTGGGACCTCAGCTATTGCTAATGTGGGCTGTATACCTGAGTCAGTCTGCGTATCTCTGACTAAGTGGATGTACCACACAAGTAGTTAAATGCATACAGGTAGATGGGTGTCACTGGTGTTCAAGTATTTGGGGGTATGTGAGTACCTGAGGCACGAGTCATTGAAAATGTCCAGATAGGTGGGGTGTGTGTGGGTACCTGAGGTGTGAGTAATTGAAAATGTCCAGATAGGTAGGGTGCGTGTGGGTACCTGAGGCATGAGTCAATGAAAATGTTCAAGTAGGAGGGGTGTTTGTGGGTACCTGAGATGTGAAGCATTGAAGGTATCCCGGTAGGAGGGGTGTTTGTGGGTACCTGAGATGTGAAGCATTGAAGGTGTCCCGGTAGGAGGGGTGTGTGTGGGTACCTGAGGCGTGAGTCATTGAAGGTGTCCCGGTAGGAGGGGTGTGTGTGGGTACCTGAGGCCTGAGTCATTGAAGGTGTCCAGGTAGGAGGGGTGTGTGTGGGTACCTGAGGCCTGAGTCATTGAAGGTGTCCAGGTAGGAGGGGTGTGTGTGGGTACCTGAGGCCTGAGTCATTGAAGGTGTCCAGGTAGGAGGGGTGTGTATGGGTACCTGAGGCGTGAGTCATTGAAAATGTCCAGATAGGTAGGGTATGTGTGGGTACCTGAGCTGTGAGTCTTTGAAAATGTTCAAGTAGGAGGGGTGTTTGTGGGTACCTGAGATGTGAGTCATTGAAGATGTTCAGATAGGAGGGGTGTGTGTGGGTACCTGAGATGTGAATCATTGAAAATGTTCAGATAGGTGGGGTGTGTGAGGGTACCTGAGGCGTGAGTCATTGAAGGTGTCCAGATAGGAGGGATAGGCCCACCCCAGCCTGGAGCCCTTGCAGCGCAGTTCCAGCTCTTTCCCCGCAGGCACCGTCAGGCTGTCTCCCAGCCTCAGGAAGCGGCCCTTGTCTAGCACCTGCGTCAGCAGCGTTCCCCCCCTGCCCAGTGGATCCCTGTCCTTCAGCTTTGGCGGGCGACCTTTGACCCGCTTTCCGTTCAGCTTGCCGCGGCTCTCGTTTGAATCTTTCCTCCGCCTGATATCCTGGCAGCGACCTGAGGTGACGGGGCAAACATACTTAGAGACATGCTCTCTCTACTGGGGACATGGTCATGCTAATTTGAGGCAAGTACTTATGCTGTGCATACAAAGCGCTTAACGGGCCTATTGAAAGCGGCTGTGATAAGCTGGCATGCTTCAATTGGTTCACGGGGTGTGATGCAGAATCACCCAATAGGTTCAGGGGGACTGCGCGCAGGCCGACAGGTCCTTGTGTCGGGCAGGGGTTACAACATCAACATTTTAGATGTTTAACCAATGAATGACCTGATAAATAGGCAACGTCACCATGAAAGGGGCCCTAAAATTCCCATTACTAAGTCTCCTTCAGCGAGCAGGCATATTAATTTACCAAATGACCTCTCCTGCTGCTAAAGTTGAAGTATATGAGTCTCACGTGAGCAGAGAGCAGTAACTCCTGCTGCAGTTACACGCTCCTGTCATCTGTAAATCCGTGCACAGCTGGAAAAACAACCGCGGTGCAGTGTGCCGGGCCAGAAGGACCTGCTCCAGATTTACCCGATTTTTTTCCGTTTACCTTATTCCTTATTTGCCCTGCTTTGCCCTGTTCAGATTTTGAGTTTACATTAACAGCAGGACACTGTAAACTATTGTTTCTCAGCCCGGTTCTTGGGGACCCCCAGACAGTCCATGTTTTTCCTCTCTCCCAGCCCCTTGCCAGACAGTCCACATTTTTGCTCCCTCCCAGCTCCCGGCAGGAGTTGGGAGGGAGTAAAAACGTGGACTGTCTGGGGGCCACCGAGGACTGGGTTGAGCAACAATGCTATAAAGCTTAAAAGGTCCTTTCCCTGTTTCTCGTTATTATTGCAGGTCCAGTCCTTCCCTTCTCTCCCTGCTAAACGTAAACATCCACGTCACAGCACAGCTAGGCAGCTTTCGGCAAGCATCTGGCACACAAGGACAGAAAGCGTACGTATCTCAGCTCCGTTCCCTCCCCTCCTAGTGCCCACCTTTTAAAGACCCGTCATGCATTTTACCAAAACACATTTAACGTTTAAAGGACCAGACAGAAAAAGTAGACCACAAATAACCAGCATATATGTTTTTATTGAGGTTGTTCTTGAAGAGAATCTGCAGGCAGTGTTTATGCTTAGTTAAGTGTTTTGTAGATGTTCGGCTGTTAAAAAAGCTATTGTGGCTGCATTTCGTGGCAGGGAAAGTTCCTCTAGCTTGTCTCCCAAATGCAGATTTAAATCCCCACCTCCATTCTTTCACTTTTGAGCCACAAAAGTGTGGGCTGTTGCTGTTTACGTCTGAGCTGGTGAACCCTCGAGCTATGCCAGCATCATTAGGAGAGCCCCTTGCAATGACAGGAAGCTGTACCAAGCCAGGGTTAGCGCAGAGCAGAAGCGGAGGGAGAGAAGTGCAGGCCTGTGCAGGTCAGAGACAGGGACGGCTCACCATTCTCCAGCTGGGACCAGAGCAGAAGCAGCACCAGTAGCAGCCAGAGCTTCATAGTGCAGGTCTGAAGCATGGAGACTTGGAGCAAGATGGGGGAAGCAGAGAACTCAGAGCGGGAGAGCCGTCTCCGCTTGGTATCGCCAATGAAGTAAAAAAAAAACACACTCACAAAAACTCCTCACAAAATTTCACATCTCAGCCCTCCTTCCTGCAGGAAACACTGACTTAGCTGCCACCTGGTGGACAGAACTAGTAATAAATCCACAGGGAACACGAACCATCCATAAAAGGCAAGTTACGCCCTTTGATCTCCCACACCCTCGGTAACACCCACAAAGTCAGAGCCTTAACAAGAGAATGAAAGAAAAAAAAAACTGATTCCCTTGTAGTTCAGATCTTTGAAATATGTCAGTCATCTAGGCAGAAAATAACTGAATGCAACACATTTGTCCATCTTATGCAATTGTATCAGTGACCCTTTGGAGTTGCTCATAGGTCATTGCCCATGTAGAGTACTCATTCAACAGAAAGAAGACACACATGGGTCATACTGAAATATCCATTTATTAACATGAGTACAGTTAGTAGGAAAGGGACGGAAATGCACTGTGGTATTGTACAGTCCTCTTTAAACGCCACATGCGATGAGGCGTATACAGGAACACCAATCACAGCCTATGGATACTTGCGTCTTGCCCAGGGAAAAGCCAGTTAGCCTCCACAGCTAATTCTTGAAAACAAGACAACTGAGTGACACCAAGCCATTCAACCACCAAAACGGCTGATCAGCGATTGCACTGAGAAGGTCTTCAGGCCTTACAGGTTAACAGAGTTCTTGGTTAAGGTGAAGGAAGGTACCTTCATGCTTCCAACAGCATTAACCAGTAAGAATCACAGCTATGATTATGCTTGCTTATCATTTAAAAGGCCCATCCATTTCATACCATTGAACAGTTTGGAGCTGGGGCTTGTTAAGGCATGGGTAGCTCATCCAGAACTCTACTAAAGCATTTTATCAATTTTAAAATGCCTGGCGATTGGAAATAATAAACAGGGTGTTCTGCTTGTTTGTCCAGATCAATAAAAGCAAACCTGTTATGAAAAAGGAACGGGAGACCCAAAAGTGAGGGCTTGGCTACCTTAAATGCAAAGTTTTCACATTAATACATTAGTTTGTGTGAGAGTAATGACACAAAAGATTAAATACATGCTAGCACTACAGTACTCACTTATTCATTTAGTCAACACTTAAAGTTATGATCAATTGTCCTTCAATGTCTTCAATAAAAGCGTTTAAGCTGCTTCTGTGGTACTTACAGTAGAACATAAATCTACTTTTCGGAATTGCTGCATCATCCAAAATTCCGTATTCAAGGCATTTGGTAGACAAACTCACTAAAAGTAACAAAAGATATTAGGATGACATACTGTACAAGCCCAATATAACAGGAAGCGTAACTCATACCACACACACGCAGTATGCAGAAGCTTAAAAATGAACGAATTCCAGCAAAAGACAGTGAGGTTCAGCCTATTTGGCAGATATTTCCGGAAACAAACTTGATTGTTACTGAATAGACACATTTGCTTCCTGGGACAAAGACATGATAATAATGCTATACTGTTATACCTACCATTATTTCTATTTATTTTCAGTATCTACCACTGCTTTTAGCTACACATACAGCGACACAAGGATTGCACATCATGGGTGATAGGACAGTTCCATACAGAAATAGTCCACAGCAATATCGCCGCAGTTTGGGAAGGACTATAAGGCTCCCTGTGAACCCTTGAAGGTAATGAGAGAGGAGGGGATCATGTACAATGTGAGGGATAGTCCATAGTATAAGGCACTCTAAGAACAAGGCAGATACTCTCCGAAGATGTGCTGTCTACATTATGTAACAGTCAAAAACATTTAGTCAATCATTTGTGTAACACGCGACACAGCCTTCGTTATTTTGTCTTGCCTTTACAGGATTAACTGAATTACTGCACATAAATAGTGTAAAACGGCAATACTTTGTAATGAGAGATGAGGTGTCTCCATGGAAACCAATAACCTGACGAATAACGTTCCTCAGGATGTCCTGCCAAGTCCCTGCTTGCTGCGCGAACCTAACATCTGCAAACATCTGTGACCTCAGGCTTTTCCTTTGGTCACATCCTCATGCCCCCTGCTGGAGGGAAGTCAAGTTCACAACAGAGAGCCGTTTGTGCAAAGATTGACGATCAGGCCCATTCAGATGTGTGTGAGATTATTGCTGGGTGTGTTATTGTCGGTTTGTGCATCTCTATTGCCAACGACAGGGAAAGGCATTGAGTTCAGGCTGACCAGTAAGAGTAGAGAATCTATGGACAACCAATGGTAAACCTGTGGGCGTGGCCTGTAATGCTTAGCACTGCCCATTTTTCTCCTGGAGGACGAACTGCTGGCTGTTATTGGCTTTAGCTACAATCTGCTTCTTCTCACTGGCTGTCCCTTTTGCTGAGATACTGGAGCGATGCCGTTCCACGCTGTGCCAAACTCCATAGCCAAAATAAATAGTGAACCCTGGAAACAAGTACAGAAGATCAGTATGCACACACATACCATTCCAGCAGTGCTTGGCACCACGCCAATCAAAATATACACACACATATATCCCGAGATTCCTATACTTACCCACGGCCATCCACACAGAGAAGCGGACCCAGGTGGCTCCGCTCAGCTGGACCATGAGGTACACATTGACGAAGATGCTGATGATGGGCAGGAAGGGAAGCAGCGGCACCTACAGTGCCAACCAATCACAGCATGCTTCCAGAACTCTACTAAAGCATCGTCACAATTTAACAACACATGGGACAGTGGTTGTACGTTAAACTGTTATGAAAAGCAGCAAGAGACCCAAAAGTGAGGGCTTGTCCACCCTAAATACGTCCAGTTACAAAAACTGGACACTATTTAGCTATTTGTTTAGTCAACACTAATGTCACCAACCAATCAACGAAGTACACAAAAAGGTCAGGTTTCCCATTGGTTAGCCACATACAAGGCTTGGCATACAGCCTCTGATACTGCGCTCACTGGTGTCACGTTTCTGTGCATCGCACTGCTAAGGAACGGCTTACGTACCATGAAGGAAACTTTCTTATTGGTCTGCGGCTGCCTGCAGATGACAACGACGCAAGACAGCAACGTGATGACAGCTGCTCCCAGCAGAGCCAACACCCAGGGCACCAGGGCGAGAACGGCATGGCCGTGGTACGTGGTGAGTGTGCTGATCACGCACACGGTCAGCACTATGATAGAAAGCATGGCTTGGGCGTTACAGACAAACACAACGTGGCTAACACCGTCCTATCTCATACACACCTGGGCCCAAGATAAAGATTAAGGTAACTTTTATTGGTCAAGGGGCAAATTCTTCTGCATACAGTCAATATGAAAACAAATTAAAGTTCACAATGCAAAAACAGAGTATCAACAAATAAACATTTAAAGATAATAATAATTATTATTATTATTTAATGACGGTGTTCAATGAATAAACTGACAGCATCATATCTGTACTATTGTCAAGGTGGATTGCTTCCTGACATGTTATGGCTGATTCAGGTACTTAGCACAATGGTAATAAACACATGGCATAGCCAAACATAGCTAGCTAGGAATTCTGTACCTAGAAATTCTGGGCCCCCTGAAAAAGTGTTAACTCGAGCTCACCCTCCTAGTTTTACATACAATTTTATGCATTCACAGGCTCCTGTCAAGTGCTGACCCCGCTGAATCTACCGGGGTATCCAGGATAGCATTATAGGAGGCTAGCTGCACCATGAACACAGCCAAGTGCTATCAGAGATGAAGACAGACAGAGCAGCTTTGTGACAGCAGGACCAGCATGGGACGCACCTATGATGCTGACTGCAATGTTGACTGTGGTGGACGACTTTTCCGTGGGCTGGGGGCAGCTGGCGTTTAGCATGTTGAGATGGGACTCTGACTCAGTCAGCTCAGAGTCTGGCCCCAAGGGGGAGTCTTTCCCTCTGGGTCTGTCACAGGAAGCATCTGGCTGGTACCTGGAGATCAGAATCCATTTGATCAGATCCTTACCAGCAATCATGGGAAAGTCATCTGATTGGGTTTGACCACAAAATAAATAAATAAATAAATAAAGCAATAAATGCAATAAATAAATAAAGGTTTTACTTTGCAGAAATTACATGAGAACCTTGCAGTGATAAAAAGTCTCAGCCTCAAAACACCAAAATTGTCTTTGGAACACAACATTATGACGTGCTTCATCACTGGTGGACTATTATAATGTTTAAAAGCAGGAAATGAGTAGAAAGTCTCCCACAATAAGTTTAATTAACCATTAAATCATGTTGTAAAAACATTTATAACCACACGTGTCCAGTGACTTTTTGTGGGATAATAAACCGAGTGTTGCAGCTTAGAATAAACATTTAGCAGCATCAATATTGTTTCGCACTGTAATACTGAAAATGGCCACAAGGCGGCGAGTATTGCTCGCAGGTAAAAGTGCCAGTCCATTTCATGGTGGACGTGGTTGAAAAGATTTAGGGCACACACTGTGCCTTTGTCCAGGGGTTACTGGCACTTGCCATGGCTACCAGCGTGACTAGCAAGGGAACACATTTTAAACATCTCAGGACCCAGGGCCTTCCTACGCAGCTTTGAGAATGTGACTAAACATCAACAAACTGCACTTTTGTTCTGCTAAAACTCTCCTATCTATTCACTGTATCACACTGTGCTACGTGTTCACAGGTCAACACCCTGAACATTGCTGAAATTTCTCAGTGCTGGGAACATTTGAATTGATTACTGCACAAAGCACCACAATCCTTACAAAATTGAACAACAAACTTCCAAAACTCAATCAGTCCATTTTTTTGTTGATTTTGTTGTGAGACTACCAGTGACCTACAGTCAGGCTTCTTCATCGTGTCTAACAGTACTGGGAACAAAACTCACTCAGAGTTCAGTGAGTTTCATAACATTGCTCTTTAGTTATCTTGTATGTAAAGCTGCAGAATGAAAAAGTCACAAGACCCTCAGCCTCACAAACTGCATAACTGTAACTGTAACTTACAGTTATCTTTTATGTAAAGCTGCAGAATGAAAAAGTCACAAGACCCTCAGCCTCACACAGTGTGTAAGTAACTGTAACCAGTTACTTACGCACTGTAACCATAACCGTAACCGTAAGTAACCAAACAAAATAAAAGACTTTTGGCATTTTTACTTTTTTGATTGCTTTCACAGATTTGTATAAAAGTCTGAAGTAGTGAGGACTGAAAAAGTGTCAACATAAAGTCATAATAACAGATTTTTATCACAATATAATATACATAAATACACACACTTTTGTATTTATATCCTTGTGGGGACGCTCCATTCGTTTCTATGGGAAAAACCCTAATCCCGACTATAACACCCTTAACCCCTACCCAGTCCTGACCGTCCCCCTACCCAGCCTTGCAATCACAGATATTTATAAAGATGAGTTTTCCCTTGCGAGGACTGAGACATCAAAATAATAGGATTTTATCACATTGTGAGGACATTTGGTAATATCTACATGACCCCCAGACACACACACACACACACACAAGCCCCTCAGCAGGTCATACCTGAGGATGAGTACACACACGGCCACCAGAGAATATGCCAGCAGGGTTCCGATAGACATCATGTCCACAAGGGCCTTCAGATCAAACAGGAAGGCCATGATGGCTGGGAATCATGGGAAACACAAGCAGATGTCAGTGCACCCTGAAGCATCTCCTGCTCCCCCAACACCAAGCACATGCTAGTCAACATGCTCCCACAATGCACTTAAATTGGATGCTTTATAATTCACAGATTGCAAAAATGAAAATACACCAAATTATATATGCATTAACTAATTAGAAAAGATTAATCTTCAAGCTATTCAGCAGCCATCTAAGAATAAGAGGACAGAGCCCACAATTAATGTATATAGACAAAGATTCTGGGAGCTTGTGGCTCAAAATCTGTGATAAAGTTTTCAGCTCAACCAATGCAATAAGCCCCCACCATATAAACTGACTATAGCTTAATCCATGGACCACAGATCGCATCTGAACGGGGGGGTCATGGGGGGTCGGGGGAGACAAAGCCATGTCTACTAGATTTTGAAAAACTGGGATTTTAACCTTCTGCTTCTTTGTTTAAGTTCTCCGTTAAGCCGGCTCATCTCACAATACACTTGTTTGCCAAGTGATGCATATTATATATATGATTCAGCTAATGTTGTGTAACATTATATATGCAGGCGAGCCGATTGGTAGATAACAAATCACTTCAGGCTTTTATGAATAAAACTTTTATTGCTTTGCATTAAATAATTGGGGGGCAATTGTGATTGTTTTGTGATTGTTCACCACTGCCTTCTTAGTGATGCCCCCCCCGGCCCCCAAAGTTGTCCCTGGCTTTAGCAATGTCATTAAGCTCAAGAATGGGCCTTGCAGTCAGTGAACATTGTGCTAAAACATATATGTTTAAAAGTCCTCGTCTTATCTCTGCTGAACTTTTTTCTTCTCTGACTCCCCTTAAACGCTGAAGGGGAGAGATTCTGCAATGAATTATGGGTAATCACATCAAGATGCGCTGAGCACATGCAGACAGCGGGGTCTTCAGGCATACTACCCTTCCCCAAACTCCCCTACCAGCTGTATCAAAGCCCTCTCCACCCCTCCCAATGTGGGGAACATTGCAGCACACCAGGGATCTAGATGAAGTTACATCATAAGTTAAAGCAAAACAGCATTTTTAACATATTGTTCTAAACCGTACAGTTGTACAGTCATGCAGGCAGCGTGCAGCTTGGGGGAGGATGAGGGCACAAACTTGAAACAGATATCGACTGAAATAGCAAGGTCCAGCTGTTGTACCCTTGGGCAAGGTCATTAACGAAAATTGATCTATTAAAAGTGACCAGATGCATAAATGCTTTAAACTGTAAGCAGAAATTGCTAAAAGTATTGGCTAACATCATTTAGATTGCGCCATTATTTTAAATATTCCACCTGCCCCCATTAACCCGCTGATTGTGATTGGCATGCACAGATACCGCCACCATACCCCGTGCATGCACTCGGGCCCCTGCGGCCCAGCGCTTACCCGCGGTGATGCCCGCGGCCAGTGTGGCGGCCGCCGGCGCCTGCCGCTTACTCACTTTGGAGAGAAAGGCGAATAGTAAGCCGTCGCGTGCCATGGCGAACAGAACGCGCGGCAGCGGGAACATGGAGCCCAGCAGGCTAGAACACAGAGCGGCGCATCAACAAACCACAGTCAGCGGGACGCCAAGGCGTACGGGCAACCGGAGCGGCTGGGAAACCGGGACAACGTGCGGCCGGCATGCTCGCCACCTGTGGGGAGCTCCTTCAGCTCATAGGCCTAGAAGGAGAACCTCTCGTATCTGGTGAAGGACACTGAATTTGAGCGCCCCATACTGGAGATGGCATGCGCTGCTCGTTGCGTTTCCACAGTCGGATCGGGCACCAGTTCACCTGTGGGTTTTATAGCAGTTACCCCGGGGCTCACCTGCTACTACACCGGAGCTCATAGTGGCAATTACCGGGGTCTTCGTCTTAGGATTGATTTGGGCTAACACAGTGAAAAGTACGCCGTCCTCGGCCATAGCATAGATTATACGTGGCATGGGGAAAATGGAGCCAAGGAGGCTGTGGGGGAGGAGGGAGAGGAGACACACAGAGGGGTACATGTTAGGGGCACAGGTCACATGGTACAGTCACTGAGGCCACGCCATAAGGGCATGCATGATGCACACTGACGCTACCATCCACACTCTTCCAAAGTCAGGCATGGACCATGTAATCGGGAGCAAATTGGGAACAAAATCTAAACCAGACTTACAGTATATTCACATGCTCCAATGCAGTGTTCCTCAATGCCCAGACAGTCCACATTTTTTCTCTCACCCAGATCCCGACACACCTGTAGCAGATGTTTGGTGTTTGTGATTGCGTGATCGTTTGATTCAGGTGTGCTGGGACCCGGGAGGGAGCAAAAACATGGACTGTCTGGAGGTCCCCGGGGACCGGGTTGGGAAACACTGCCCTAACACACGCACAGCAACACACCGAAACACCCCCAGCTACACCCAGACTGACTTGCATGCAGTTTTTGGTCACATTCATTCAAGCAGCACACTAGGCTGATGACCAAGGTCACAAGGTTCAAAAGAACGATCAAGACTTACTGTAATATAAAAAAGAAAATCAGAGAAGC
This sequence comes from Petrocephalus sullivani, assembly GCA_026780845.1. Classification (NCBI taxonomy): domain Eukaryota; kingdom Metazoa; phylum Chordata; class Actinopteri; order Osteoglossiformes; family Mormyridae; genus Petrocephalus; species Petrocephalus sullivani. Next base: position 12,223,282 of record JAODKM010000016.1, on the reverse strand, counting down.
TGGCATGGCACTGCATTAATAACATGGCCAGCCATAAAAACATTGTGCTTGACTGGAGTGTTTTCTGGTGTGGACTATAAATTGACCCCATGCCAGTGGGGACAGCCACCAGCTTGCCAGAACTCCTGTGTGCCTGTACACTGCAGCTGTGATCAGTTCACTGATAAGAGAAGTGCAGGGTCCCAGGGAATGAATGTAGCAGAAAAGAGGCACGCTGGGCATTAGGGAGCAGAAGCTCGGAGGTCAGAGGCACACTGGCCTTCATCCAGAATATTTTATTTTTACTTTCTAATTTTGCAGCAAAAAATTAGCTCTTCAAAAAACTGGCTCTTCATGCACTGCTATGATGCCAAAGGTGAAAGGTCACGGGCTGTATCGGCTTGCTACACCATTACATAAATCACAAGTCATTTAACAAAGAAGGGTCATAATGGCCTAAACATAGCATTTTGCGATCCCTTGTGTGTGATGGTTTATGGTCCAGCTAACGGTCCTGTTCGATATAATTAGTTTAGCTACTCACTGAACATATAATAATAAATCATCGATGATTATATGCTTGTAGTCATTGAATAGTCAGCTGAGGGGGCAGTAACTATTAGACTAATGTGTTCGGTTTTGCAGGTGATCACACACAAATTCTGAGGATTAATTAGCATTCGAACTGGGCCGAAAACCACATTTGTACTCAATCCATGACATTGGTGCAACGACACTCGGCAAGCAGACACTCGACATGAATTAGCATGCTGTCGCTATCTCACACATGCTAGCTTCACCGTTACAAACAGAGCATGTGAATATTAATTTTGCTCCAAGCGCCAGTCACAGCTTGATAAAAAAGGAGCTGGTTTAACTGATAGCATTGGGGTGCTATGCACAAAGCACCAGCCTGAGCGTTACATTACGAACAATGTGTAGGATGTGCGGGGGGCAGGACACAGGGGGGCTACCTTACCTGGTTGACAGGGCACAGAGGGACCCCAAGGCCACCACGTACTTGGCCGGCCCCCACCCCACGTACTCGAAGGCCACGGGCAAAGGGCTCTTCTCGTCCAGCAGGTAATAGGGCATCATGAGGGTTAGGGCGGCCGACACGCCCAAGTAGGCCAGGAAGCAGACCAGCAGAGAGACCACAATGCCGATTGGGATGGCCTTCTGTGGGTTCTTCACTTCCTCACCTGAGAGAAAGATACCCGTCTGACAGGTCTGCCGCCACGCCGGAGTGAGGCTCCGCCTCCTTACCCGCCAGCAAGTCACATGACTGACAACCACATCAAACAGAGCGCTTCCTTTGCACGTCCCATCACTTATGCGGAACAACATTAAATGTCACATATAACTATGTAACGACATAATTACACTTTTGTAGACCATTCTCACGAAAGTTCCATTTTATGGTTAAAGCTGTCCACTCACTCCTATATTTAATTAAGTGTTTGAAGTCTACTTCTTAACATCTTAACCTATTTTATCAGCTGACATTTTTCCTGCTTTCATTTCCGTGTCTCTCTCTGGCCAATCTGACCCTTAGCTAAAGGGTGATCAGCTGGACTCAGACAGGCAGGTATCCAGCCTGATACAGTGCCTAGACAATGGGTCCACGTGCTTGCAGAGTGCAGTGCACTGATACAGCCCTCTGCATTGGTCCAGCTATAGTCACTTCCCCTGTCATTCAGACCACCCAGCTGTGATCATTCATACTGTCCATTACACTTTATTTGTAATTAGCACTTGTCACTGACACATTTTTCTCAACTGCCTTAAGAGAACAGGTCAAAGAATCAAAGAAAGTTTTTCCGAATATTGGCGTTTCTTAGCTTTGTGATTCCCTCTCGAAAAACCTCACTGCATAGCGAAGCAACAAACCTTCTTATAAAAACAGATGTCATTACGTCATCCTGTGATCGAACTGTGGCCCAATATGGCCGCCCCCACTAATGAACCTTTCCATGTTTCCATCACATGACCACGTGACATCATACCTGTGGTTGCAATGCAGTCAAATCCGACGAAAGCATAGAAGCAGGTGGCGGCGCCGGCCAAGGTTCCTGCAAAGCCATAGGGCATGAATCCCCCCATGCCATAGTCGCTGGTGATGTTCCCACTGAAGGATAGGTTCCTGGGGCAGCACACAGGGAAACACAAAAAGATGTACTTCATCTTACTAGAGACAAGGGCTCAAAGCCTGACTTGAGGTAATAGAGATAACGTGCTAATTCCCGCTCACAAATGTTTGTATTTCAACCCGGCCGGCCCACACCTTGTGATGGCGGTGAAGTTGATGAGGGATTCTTCGGATATCTTCCAGTTCTTAGTATCTCCTTTCACGAACCCCGAGATGATGACAAAGATCAGCACGAGCACGTTGATCGCGGTGAAGACCTTGTTAACCCAGGCAGACTCCTTCACCCCAAAGGACAGGAGTCCTGGAACAGCAGAAGGAGAAAATGCTTACTGGCTTGTGAATGACATCCAGAGACTGAAATTAAACAAAACGGGAAGGATAAAATTGCCCACTCCTCATGTTGATAGGTTTCTGGCCTGATAATGTCTAACACAACACCATAGGTGGGGAGGACGCTGTATCTTTAAGGGTAACCCCACTTGGGAGAATGAGACATAGCACAAGAGTCGCAAGTGGTCGTCCTGAGAAATTATCCCCCAAGAAAAAGCAGCATACCAAAGTTCCTCATGGATGGAGAGGCTGTAATTCAATAACTACATTTCAGAGCCTGTTCTTTATTCGCCATAAAACACATGATAAAGTCTGCAAAGCATTTGATTCTGTCTTCTTGTTTACAGCCTCGGAGGGTTCCCAGCGAATGCTGAACATAAGGTCTCGCCTGTCCTTGTGCCAACCAGACCTGGCCACGCTGCTAAGCACGTGTAGATGATGTTTTTGAAGTGCTGGCCCAAAGTTTGTCCTCAGTGCTTCCCAAATGACTAATAACACTCTATTCATAAACAGGGACTGGCCTCATCAGACATGGTCCTCAAATATGGAGCCGCACTTCAGAGTGACGTGTTACCTGCCAGCAGCAGTATGAGGAAAACAGCAAAGAAGTCTGGGTACTCTGCCAGACCAGGGGAATTCATGGTGAAGTACGTCCTGCAGAAGGTCTCAATGTGCTCCCCGATCAGCTCGTCAAAAGTCCCACTCCAGGCCCGAGCTACACTTGAGGTTCCTGTGGGACGAAACCAAGGGTGGTGGCAGCGTTTCACAGAGAAATGGGCACCACTTCACATAGAAACAGGCACAGAAACGGACACCTTCACACAGAAATGGGCACCACTTCACATA